>JAPYYV010001418.1:0-24444 GCA_030522625.1 Copidosoma aretas | reverse complement strand
AAAAAAAAAAAAAAAAAAAAAAAAAAAAAAAAAAAAAAAAAAAAAAAAAAAAAAAAAAAAAAAAAAAAAAGATAGATCAATTGTTAAAAACAATTAAAATTATTTCATAAAAGTTGGATCTAATGTAAAAAGTTATTATTGAATATTTTGATTCATTGAATTATCAGTTCTTACCAGCTACTCATCTTTAAATAGAGTCAAAATCTTTTTGTCTAAGGCGTCTTTAGGTGACCATATTGTTCTAAAAATTCCCAAATTATCTGCACATAGCGGCAGATTAGAATATTCAATTACTCTATGCACAAAGTTGATGGCAATCTTGAAGAAGAGTTGTGCTTATTCCCTGGGGCACTGCTAAAGCTCCATAATATTTAAAAGATATACAATTACCATATTATACTTTTCATAGTCTGTTACAATTAATAAATCCTCCGATGCCGCACTCTACCAGCCTAGCCAGCATAAAATTATGGGTAAACGAATCAAACGCATCACCATTAAAATCTACTTGTGCCACAATTAAAATAGGTGATTCTGCTTTCAGTGTTGATGCATAGGTTGGTGCTAGTCAACTTCCCAGCCAACAAACCATGCCGAGAATCTGAAATGAAACAGCGTGGATAAAGAGAAACTTTAGATTTTATTATACTATTAAATTATTCAGAAAAAGTGTACACGATGCATATTGGGCGATAATTTGAAATGACATTCTTTTGCCATTCTCGTGAAATAGTCGAATGTAAGAAAAACTTTGGCTTTCGGAGAAAGTCCCAGTACAGTTTGTTGAAGATAGTGGTTCAAAAGAAGGCCATCGTAACATGCTTCAGGTAGCATTGACAAAATGCCACAATGACTAATTAAAAGTTAAGTCTTTATTTTATCTACAACTATCACAATGTCATTGGTACTTATAATTATGGTAATAAGCCCTGTGTTGTATGCATCATGTACCTTCTGCCCCTCTTCCCAACTGGATACAATCGTAACTAGTATACAGAGATTTGATGTGTTCTGAAAAAAACTCGACGATGCTTTGACCTGTGTCAACTGACTTGGTACCGATGTACATATAGTGTCCGGATGAAAACCAGAATTAGTTTTTTTCCGTTCACATCACCAAAAAAGCTACTAACCCGGCCAAGAGGACTCCCCGTTCCTCGCCCCTCTGAGCGAAACTCCCAAACCTCCTTAACGTATTTTCGTGATAAGCGCCCAGAGATTCTTGTACCAGGTACGGTGCCTTGCTGGAGCCTCTCTATTAAGCTCAGTAAGTTCCGTGTATTGTTTCTTAATCATTTTTTCTAACTATTCTATAAAATATGAGTTTTTTGCATAATATAAATATCTAAATAGTACTTGTTTCGTACTAAGTTCATTTATACGACCTCACAAGGCAATGAAGTTCGAAAAAAGAAGAAATGTTCCGTGTTTTTATTTTTATGAATCTATAAGAAAGTTATAAATGATGATTGGGGGACGGAACACAAAGCTGATTATAATACCTCTTTGAATGTTATACTTATTGCGACAAATTTTGAATCACGTTTCTAGATCAATTTTTCGATATTATGGGGTTAATTTAAGCACTTGCACAGTAAAAAAAAATTACTACTTCAAAGTTATTCGATGCAATAAACAAATAAAAATAATAAAATTCAAGCTACAATGTACTAAAAAAATGTGCCTTACATATATATAATTCAATTGAAGTAACATCACCAAGATTTTAGTCACGTTACACTTAGAGAGAATTGGTGGAGCTGCTCTGCTGACTTAACATATCGCATCACTAAAAGCGGTGGCGCTGCTTTCAGCCTCCATTCTTGGGACTATTTTCCTCCATTAGGCTATGAGAGCTGCTCCTTGTCTCTTTGAAGCAGCCCCTCACCCCAAGTGGGAGATCGATTTTACTAAGTGGGGGAACGACGCGACCAGAGCTATGCTGGCACAACTGTTGTTGTTGCTTTTGTTGTTACACGTAACTTAATTTATTTTATTTTGGTTACTGTCCAAATTTTTTCAATCAAAGTTTCCACAGTTTATTAATTTTTGCACCATCTCAGAGTATTAATATTTCTAGAATAAAAATATTTTTACCATTACTTGCATGGATTAAATAAAATTAATTTTTGGCTAAATAATTCTCATTTTTAAGATACAAAAATTGACTAATATTTTAAGTCACAAATTACAGATTTGCCTACCTCTGAGCTGCATATATTAGCGAAATTTAAGTGCACTTCTCTTCAGTTACTGGAAAATGTAAATTTGCTGCTGCAACCGTTGGTTATTTTTGAATTAACAAATTTGATTCAACTGCATGGGCTATTTTTAAATCTTTCAAAATCTATAGATAAAATAAATTTTTCAAATATAAATGTAATGTATCAACGACTCAAAATAAAATGTAAACTTTAATCAAGACGAATAGGTAAAACGCGTGCAGCAGGTTATTTTTGCCTTTGTACAGCTGGAGCAAAAATTACATAACACTAAGAAATACTATAACATTGTACGATACAATATTGTTTGACACAAACCTAGTGCCTTACACCTTCCATACGTAATTGGTTGAATATTGGAGTTTTGTGCTTGCAGTGAAAAATCAACATAATAATCAAGCAAAAAACCTCGTTTGATAAACAATTTATAAACGTTGATTTGATGAACGTTGTATTATTACTAATAACTAGTTCAAGAGCTAAAACAAGATAATAGACTAAGTGCTTCTTGGTAAAATGATTATTCAAGTAACTCACATATAGAACCATTAGCTGCATTTTATCGTTTAAGTATCTAAGTGGTTTTTAAATTATTTTGCCATTCTACTAACACTAGGGTAGTTACAGTGTCTAAATCAAAGTAACATTTGAAAGAGTCAAAGAAATAACTTCACTTTCATGCCTTGTGTATTTCGAGTGTCAAACAAGTCAGTAAGAGATTATTTTATACTAAATAAAGCACTATTGCTGTGTTATCCATTTGCTGAGACTTGCGACAGCGATTATTATAAAATTTTTGTGAAAATTTGGAATGTTCACCTTTTTGGGCATCTATTTATTGACTATTTTTATTTAAAGTTACACAAAGCTGTCGTTTACTTAGAAAAAATTCTAACTTCAAAACACCCAACTTCGATCCAAAAAAAGTGTGGGCAAATTTTGAAATTGAAGTTTTTTTCTAAAACTGAGTTATATCTTTAAGGTAGTTGGTGCGGATATATATACATGTATACTTGTTCAAACTGATGTTTATTGAATGATTTGTCGCATAAAATAATTGATTGGTGGAACGGATTCATACCAAAACAGTCTATGAAACTCGTAAATCACAGAAATCTCGAAAAATACAATAAAATTCTGATAAAAGTCAAAAAGGTTAGGAAAATTATAGCACAATACAGACATATTAAAAGCATTGGAAATTACATAAAAATTAGGATATTGTAAAAACGGCACGGGTGAATGATCTAAGATTTGAATGCGTAATTACGAAAGGTATCTGAAGTAACGTATTAGTTTTTTGACAAAATCCGTAGAGCGGTTTTATAAAAATTGCTTTTAAAGACTGTTTTTCACTGGGCAAGCCTATACTAACCACGTTAAAGAGTCCAACTTTGAAGCTTCGTATCTTGAAAACGTTACGGGCGATCTTTTCAAAATTTTAACCATCAATGTATAGCAATATCATGAAGTAATCCCCGAAGTTTGGGAACAATCTGTTGTAGGTCGATTTTTGGACCAACTACCTTAACTGAATGGTATGTGTACGAAATTTTAAAAATATAATAGCTAACAAACAGGAATTGAAACGTCATATACAGAGAAATAATGCGCTGCGGCAAGCGTTTGCACATTATGTCACTAATTTTCCAGAAAATCGTAGACCTGTGATTATCAAAGTGCTTATTCGTTCAGGAGTTAATAATCTTTGAATGTATTACTTGATAATTTCTCTATCTAATGTATTAGATTCCTGATAAAAACACAAATCAATTTTCATGTATATTTTCATAAGAAAAAGATCTTATTGCAGACTGTTCTTTGTTGTAATAACCATCACATTAATTAGATAGAGCAATGATCAAATGATACATTTGATTCTTAATAACTCCTAAACAGATTATCACTTAAAAGTCACAGGACAACTATAGTTTTAAAAAGTTATTAACACAAATTTGCAAAAAACCCGTGCTGCGGTGCAACATTTTTGAGTAAATCGCTTCTTGATTTCGATTTCTCAGATTCCAAAATTCGATATACATACTTTCGAGACATTAAGAAAAAATATTGAATTGATAGACTACAATTTTCCATAATTACTCTTACAAATTTTTTGATTAAAAATAGGTGTTCAGTAAATTTTAGGTTCAAATTTTTTAAGAGTAGACAAAAGCATTTTGCTTCTTTGTATGGAGATATTCGATAACCATACGTCTTGGGAAAAATCTGTCATTTTTTTCAAATTATTCCAATAATTGCTGTTCAACTAAAATTGTATACAAATCGTGCTTCATTCAGTTCAAAATAACCTCTTAATGAGAAGTCTAACGCTTACAGCACCTTAAAGGACGATGAGACAAACTAGCATAATTAAGTTTAATTATACATTTTGTTTGTAGAGAGGGCACCTTGACGGTCAAATGTAATGTCACATGGGTCCGCATTAAGTTTAACTACACGTGCTAATGGCTTAAACAATAACAAACAGTAATCCAAGAAAAAACGGTTGAGCTAGAAAGACAGTGTTGCGATGGCGCGACCTCTGTGTGCCAAATGTACAATTATAAAGGGATGTCCTCGGCTTCTCCTCCATGCATGCAAAGGGTTTCAGACTCACTACGGCTTCGACAGCCACGCGAGCAGCACGCAGAGCTCCCGCTCTAGCCACAGTCTTTTAATATACTTATGTAATTACTACGAATACTGATTCTTCCGCTCCTTGCTATCCCACTTACTACTTTAACATGGTGTCAGAAGTCGATCTCGTTTTGGGCCCTACATTCGGCTAAGTCTTCACGTATTATCGGTCGATCCGGCTATACTCAAAAAATAATACGCGCGCGGGTGCAACGGGCTGCAAGTGCTATAGGCCGTATGTGTGGCGCGTATTTTGGCTATACGGAGAGAAAAATCATGGAGCAAACCCATAGCGGATATGGAAACAACCCTATCTTTATGAACCTTTGCGATTGGCTCAAGAAGTTGATGCCTTAAACGCTGTCGATAGGTGCGTTTATTCCATGGCTAGTTGCTTTGAGAAAAGCACATACGAAGTTATGCGACATCTACATGCAGTCTATAGCTTAAACGCAAGGGCCTTAATGGAGTAAAAGCGTGCCTGCCTTTTCCAGCAAGACGCGACGTTAAGAGTTTGTGTACAGTACAGCGAGGCATAGACTTCCGTGTGTGTGTGTATATCGTGTGCTGGGGAGTTTGGGACTTTTAGGAGAAGTTATTTGTATATGCGTGTATATAATACGTAACCGCTACTGTACATATATGCGCAGCAGCTGATCAACAGCAAGTTGCCTATGTACACATTTATCAGTGTAGCGTCAATTATTTTTATTATTTATCCTTCTCTGTTATTTGTGGACTGCACTTAAATTATAGTAGTTTATGGGGTGCATAGCTGGTAATTATTACTATATAATGTTTTCAACACAAATCTATTTGATAACTTTTCCCCTAACGTTATAATATACGGACTGATTGTTTCAAAAAAACCCATCTAACCTATAACTTTGATCATCTGCAGCACGTATATACAGTAGCGGCTCCGTATTATATGTATGCATATACGGATGACTTCTCCCCACTCTTCCCAGACCCCAGCACGATATATACAAACACAGATGTATGTACTGTACACAAACTCTTCAAGCCGCGTCTTGCTAGAAAACGCAAGAGCCCGATGAAAAAAAGCCAGCGGCGCTTATGCGTTTGCTCCGTGGCTAGCAGGCACGCTTTTACTCCATTAAGACACTTGCGTTTAAGCTATAGACTACATGTAGATGTCGCATAACTTCGTATGCGCTATTCTCAATGCCACTAGTCATGGAATAAACGCACCTATCGCAAGCGTTTAAGGCATCAACCTCATGAGCCAATCGCATAGGTTCATGAAGATAGGGTTATTCCCATAGCCGCTACGGGTTTGTTACTACATGATTTTTCTCTCCATGTATCTGTGTAAGTCAAATGCGCTTTACGTAAACATCCTGTGTCTTCTGTTCTTTGATCCTGTACGCACCCAGCGTGCAGAGCGCACACCGTCCACAACGTCGCGAAACCACAGAGGAGGAAAGCAAAGTGGCGTTTTTAGGAGCAGCATCTACATACGCGATAGCATCAGCGGTAAGCGAGTGCGATTTTGCGATTGATTTACAAATCGAAGACTTTCCGAACAAAGGTAAATTTTAAATTGATACGGGGGCGCAAGTGACATGCGTTTGTAAAGATAGCGTTCCTAAGGCATTTGCGAATAAAATTGTTCCCGCGTATAAAGTTATTCTTGGCGCAGACGAGAAGAAAATAGAGACTTTACGAATGTTGCATGAAAAGGTCGCAAAAGATCCGGATCATACTTTTTCAAAAATTTAAGTGTTACGCCACGGCAAGCGAAATTTACTTGGTCGGCCGGAAATTCACAAGCTTAATGTAGTCAAAAAGATCAATGACATAAGCCAAAGTTGTAAGTCTACATGCGAATCGATAAAAAAATATAAAAAAGTTTTTACCAGCTTGGGACTGTTTGAGTTTACTCTAAAAATTGTTTTGAAAGAAGGCACAATTCCATTTTTGTTGTCAGTTTCTCGTACTGTAGCAATTCCGTTACAAGCAAAGTTGAAAGCGGAATTGTACAGGCTGGTCAAACAAGGCGTGATCGTACCTGCAGACGTCTCTACCGATTGGTGTAGCCCTATAGTCGTGGTGCGCAAGGAAGGTTCTGACGATATACGCCCTTGCTGCGATTACACGCAATTAAATTACGGCGTCAAGCGCGCGATTCAACCTATCGCTAAAGTAGATATAATATTAGCTACGCTTAAAAGAGCGGAAATCTTTACAAAACTAGATGCTGATTCGGGTTACCACCAAATGAAACTAGATAAATAAAGCCAGCTTTTCACTACTTTTATTACGCCTTTCGGTAGATACATGTTTACGCGATTGCCTTTCGGAGTAAATTGCGCTTCTGATTATTTTTCAAGAAGATACGCTGAAGTGCTGGCGGGAATACAGAGCGTCGTTACCCATATTGACGATATTTTATTTATAGCAAAACCTACGAGGAACACGTAAAAACTGTCGAGCTTATCCTTCACCGCCTAGAAAAAGAAGGCGTGACTCTAAACAAAAAAATGCGTTTTCGCGGACCGTGAAGTCAAATATTTGGGTCATAAGATTTCTGAGCATGGCATCGAAATTCTATCCAAGTGCGTATCTGCGTTGCTCGATTTCCTGAAGTCTCATGATAAGCAGTCTCTTTCACAATTTTTAGGCGTGATCAACTATATTAGTAAATTTTTACCGAATAAATCGCATGTACTAGAAACCTTAAATTTTCTTTTAAAAAACGGTTTACACTTTGTGTGGGGCAAGCCACAAGAAAACGCGTTCAATTTAATAAAAAAATACGTGTCAGACACACCTACGATAGCTTATTTCGACCATATGAAAGAAATAACGCTTCAAGCAGACGCAACTGATTACGGATTAGGCGCGGCCCTGATGCAGGAAAGTGATGCAGCGAACAGCGAGCTGGTGGGATATGCGTCGCGTACCTTGTCGCAGTGCGAAGCTAAATACAGCCAAATCGAAAAACAGGCTCTAGCTCTCTCTTTTGCCTGCGAGCGTTTTAAAGAGTTCATAGAAGGCATCCATATTTCGCCGGAGACGGATTAAAAGCCACAACTACAGATTCTCCAAACGAAACCGCAAGATAATTTAACCCCGTGTCTAAAGAGAATTCGTATGCGTCTTATGCGTTACAATTTCAAGGTGGTTCATGCTCCGGGAAAACAGCTAATTTTAGCCGATTCTCTGTCGCGTAATCGGATTCCTCAATGCGATGATAACAACACCTTCCGAGCGAAATCATCTGTCACGTAGATTTAATTATAAGTAACTTACCCGCGTCAAAGAATTTATTGAAAAGAATACGCGAAGAACAGAATTGCGATTACGTATGCGCGAATCTAATAAGTTTTTGTACGACTAAATGGCCCCTGAAGTCGCAGCTTCCCGACGGTTTATCACCGTATTTTCATCTAAAAGACAATATTTCTGTTTGCGATGGATTTTTGTTGTTTGGATCGAGGGTAATAATACCACCCTTACTGCAATTAGAAATTATTGCTAGACTTCACGAGGGCCATTTGGGCATCGGCAAGTGCCGGGAGCGAGCAAAGCAGTCGGTCTGGTGGTTAGGCTTAAACTCACAGTTAGCATGCTCGATCGAAAAATGTCCCGAGTGCGTGCAAGAGCGAAAAAACGCAAAACAGCGTAAAAGAAGATATCCCTGACAGACCTTGACAAAAGTGGGCTTAGATCTTTTTAAGCTGGATAAATGGTACCTTATCGATACCAATGATTATTCCAGATATTTCGAAGTTTGCGAATTAAAAACGTTGAGCGAAACAGAAGTGATGGAAAATTGTAAATAGCTATTCGCGTGATATGGTATCTTCGAGGTTGTCCGCTTAGACACTGACACGCAATTTTCGTCGGGATTTAGACGGTTCGCGAACGAATACGACTTTGGGCATATCACAAGTTCGCCTAAGTTTCCACAAAGTAATGGAGCCGCCGAAGCTTCAGTGAAAATAGCTGTGTACATAAAAAAGACGATATTTTTACCGGTCTGCTGTCGTATAGAACGACGCCGCTAGAGAACGGGTATTCTTCAGCAGGGTTAATGTTCTCGCGTCGAATTCGATCCCACGTTCCCAAAAAACTTGGGCACGTTCAAAAGTCGCCAAGCAGTAGCCTCACACGAAATATAAAAAAGGAAGGGCAGGAAAGAATGTTTAACAAGCGTCATCGCGAGACTAAGCTATCCGAACTTCGCGTAGGTGATAAAGTTTGGATCATATGTAATAATCGACGATTTGCAATCAGGCGCGAGCGCCGTAACTGGCAAAAATTGTAACGTCGACGGTGCTGCGCCAGCTTCCGATCCTGAGCGAGATAAAGATGTAGTGCATCCGCACGCCGTAGGCTCCCAGGCTAGGTCTCCTGCGAGAGACAGGGAGCAAGCCGCAGAGAGCAATAGTCAGACCGGCGTACAATTGCGTAAATCGACGCATGTGAAGCAAGTGCCTAAGCACTACTGCGTAGATATTTTTAAGAACTGATGTAATCATATATAAAGGTGTAATCATTAATCACGTGTTTTCTTAAATAAAAAAAAAAAAATGTGTTGCGATGGCGCGACCTCTGTGTGCCAAATGTACGATTATACAGGGATGCCCTTGGCTCCCCCTCCATGCATGAAAAGGGTTTCAAACTCACTACGGCTCTGGTAGCCAGGCGAGCAGCACGCAGAGCTCCCGTTCCAGCCACAGTTTTTTTATATACTTATGTAATAACTACGAGCACTTATTCTCCCGCTCTTCGCTGTCCCACCTACTACCTTAACAGACAGGAAAGTGGTTACTTGTGCTAAAGTGCCCAAAATAGTGAGGGACAAGTAAAATTAAAAAAAACAGTGTATCAGAAGTTAGCTTGAGGCAGGACTACTATAACAAGCAACAAGCGAGATATGGATAGCAAAATACAGAGGAAAAAAACAAAGAATGCGCTACAGTGATAATTGGGAATAGAAAAAGAGTAAGGCCAAAAGGAGTTAAAAATTAAATAAGACAGGAAGACTTAAGAAATACCTTAAAGCGCGTTCATCGACCAGAAAGAGATGTTTCTACCAATAGCAGGGAGCAAAAAGGTGCTACTTAAATCGACGACTAGAATACGGTGTAGGGAAATCAGAAAGAGACCACTGGGGAAAAAGAAAAAGAAAGCTTAGAGCAGGGTCCAAGGAAGTGAAGACCAATAGATTTAGGAGGAAAAACGAGCAGATGAGAGATGACAGAAACAGGAAGAGGGTAATGGGAGAAGTGATGTAAGTATAAGACTGGAAGGGGGATAGAAGCCTGGAAATCAATAGTACGGGCTCGATCGGTAACAGCATCAAAAAACAGTTAAGCGACCACAGTAGCAGAACGAAAATAATACTGCTTGGCTTTTACCAGAAGGTAAAACGCACAGCTGCAGCATAGGATCAGTTGCTAGTAAAGACGTAAATTAAAGAGACTAGTGCAGATAGTAAACACCGAATGGCAGCAACGGAGGCTGCTACGCAGGCTAGACACGGGGCAAACGCCAATATCGTAATTAACAACAACAGCAGTAGTAGCAGCGCAAACTATGGTAGAGGCAACAGCCCCAGCAGTAATGACGACAATGGTGAGATAAGAATAAATGGTAATGTAATCAGGCAAGCAAAATCGGAGAAAAATATCAGTAGCGTAATAAATAGTAAACAGAACACGGTATTGCGGAAAAAATACAAGAATGAGAATTAAAACGAAAAAAGAAAAAGTAAAAAATGCAAGCTAGACATAAACAGGGCTACTCAAAAAACGCGATAAAAGAATATATACTGGCGCTCTGCACGCAAACCTCCCTAACTTTTTATATTTATAAAATAAATTAACTCAAAATGTCATTTTACAATATGTAATTTCTTATTGGATAATTATCTTTGTGCTTATTTAATATAGTAGCATGAAATCGATGTATTTCTCATTTTCAAAGAATGTGTTTTTTCTCCTAAATAATTTCAACAATCGTTAAGTTTTATTTGCTATTACAAAGATTTATTGAAAACAAATACAAATACAGCCATAATTAAGGACTTTTTTAATTTAAAAACATACTGTACTCTATAAAAAAAGACGAAATTCGACTACATTGTTACGAAATGTTTTTTTTTTCTCCAGAAAATTTTTTTAATTATTTTAAGTGATAACTCTCTTGTTTTAATTGTCATGGTTCCCTTTTAATCAATTTTATTGGTAAAGACTTAATCTGTAATCTAACGGCCAACGATTTGTCTCATCATGATTCTAAAGTATGATTTTTTATGTGTATCACTTATATAACAGAAGAATTATCTATGATGGACTTATGCTACTTTTACCTTATTATTTGACCAAATTTTTACGAAAGCTAAAAATAATATAAGGGGCTCAGGGAGAGCGCAAGAGAAGCTATTATTTCAGCCCTACGCGAAATTACTACTTAATATAGAAAAATACATATACATATACAAGTGTGGATTCGGCCACCTGCGCGCTCCGCGCGATAACCCCCCGCTTTTTCATGGTAACTCTGAGGTTATAGAAGATAACTATTGATAGAACCCTTGCATATGTAAAATTAATTGAATTGAAAAAAATTTTTCCTACATTAATGCCATTTTTTTGTAGACTGACAACAAAGACACGATTCTATGAGTGCTTCTAAAAAAATAGTAATAACCCTACTTATCCAAAATAACCGTATTATTTTTAACAATAAATACTGTTACATTAAATATTTGTTGCCCATTCGGTTATTAGGTTAAAGCACATTGGGTTATTTAGTTAAAGAAGGATTCATATTTTTGCTTTTCTTTAAAAGTTCTTTAATTTATGAAATAAATGATTTATTTATAAACATTATAATTGGGCGAGCTTATTTAGTGATTTGGTTTTCTGTTCTTGGTTTTTATTTCATTTAATTTTATATTTTGCTTGAGTTTACATGTCTCCCAATCTCCAATTCAGTATCTGTTTCATCAGCGGTATTTTTGACGGCCAAATTTTTTATTTTCTGCCGCAGTAGAGCTAAGTTGGTTATTTTTGGACATAGTAGTAGAGCATTGTATTCAAATACATGTTTTCTATTGGATAAATATGGAGCTTACTTGCCCTGAAATCTAATTGGTTTTCTTAGTTGTCAAAAGCCTTGTCTATTGACATCATGATCGAAAGTATATTACACGGAAATATAGTGCTAATCATATTTTGTATGAAAAATCATTGTTCTCGATTGGGTGATATTAGCCAATCACAGCTTGGATATAGTTTGCTGGACTAAAGCGCAATCATGGTTTGCACACACTATGGTTTTCATTCAACCATGTCGGCGGTCGGTCAGTAAATCAATCCAAATCCTTAAGTAATTAAATCTATTTTCGAACTAAATACAAATATGAGCAAATCCTAGAATCATTTATTTTCCTGTCCCTGACAAAATATTGGATAAAAAAACTATTTTTTTCCCATTCCGTAAGTGTAGTTTTATTCTATATGTAGTATTGCATGTAAAAAATTGAATAATGTATGTTCAATGACTTTTATTATTTGATTAAAGCACAAACAAGCAAAAAACGGTAGAAAAAACGGTGAATCTTCAATGTAATTTTAAAAAATTCGTTTATTTCATACTCTATAACTGTTGGAGCATGGCTCCAAATGACTTAAAATTTTGTGCAAACTTAACTCTTAATATACACTTTACAAAAGACACTTATGATTTGAGGGGTTATTGTAATATTTCGTTTTCGTTAGATATTGTTTTAAAAATTATATCACACTTATTTCATCACTACACATAACATGTCCAACTTTCAGAGGGCCTAGCATTATAGTTTTTGAGAAATTAAATTACAAAGATTCATGGTTATACACGGGCTCTTATGGAGAAGCAGTTGACAATTGGTTCCTAAATACACATTTTTACTCTTAACTTGGTTAATATTTTTTAAGAACTGCACAAAAAATGAATATCTTAGGGTTAACACTAATTATAACAATCATTTAAAATTTTAGGAAGCCTAGCTTTACCGATTTAAAGATTCATCGACTGAATGTTACTGCAGAATGTTATTTGTATATATGTATAGTGATACAGGTTCCAACAAATGTCCATATTATATATAGGTTACCGCAATCGTAATAATTTTAAACACAGTAAAAGAGAAACTTGTGATTTTTTTGTACGCCATGTTGGCAGTATCTCCTAAATCACCAGTAAAGAATTGTACGTTTAAGTACAGTCAAAAATAAAGCGATGAGTGCTTTGCAGTTGATAGTGCTCCCTTTTGGAAGCCAGATATAAAATTGTAATTACAAAAAAACGTCGCGAACATGATTTTAAGAAGTCAGTAGTTTTGCTCGCTTATCACAAATTTTTGTAAGAACCCCTTGAAAACCGCTGTTTATCACTAAGTTCAATGCAAAAAACATATGGCCATGTTGCTAAATGGATCCAACAGGTTCAACACATCTTTAAAGTTGGTTTTGTTCACTAAAGTAAAATAGTATTTTTTTTTTCAAAAAATTATGAACTTTTAAGAAAACAATTTCAGAAAAAATGACACATGTTTTATTTCTAATATAATTCAAACAACAAAATAAAAAAACAGTCTTTATGAAAATTAGGAAAATTTTTTTTTCTTCTTTACGAGCGTGCGACACAATTAAGTAAATTGCCGTATATTGAGGAAGTGCTGCAGGTGATTGCAGTGATGTATTAGGGCGGTTGTGGAGGGGGTATTATCAAATCCACCAAAATTTATATGTATACTAGTAAGGCTTCGCCCCCTGTACGCTCCGCGTGCCAACCCCTATATTTTAACATTTATATTTTTATCTCTAAATATGTAACACAAGATTATATTCTTTAATACATATATGCGTACAAACGTAGACAACCCAAATGATAACATACAAATTCGCTTAGAAATCGAAGAAATACAGTCAATATATAGTGAATAAGTTCACAGATTTAGTAAATAAACAGAACATCATATTTCTTGATCTGCCTTCTATTTTGTTTACTTATTCGTTTTTTTTTCATATGCAAGTCTCTACTCCATATTAGCGACCTGATATATCATTTAATCTTAGAGAAATATTCTTCTTTTTTAACTGCTTGATTTAGGTTTTTTTCTTAATCCTCAATCTGCGTTGACTGCTCTTTGCATTCTACCTGTCGTTTTTTCTCCATGCCACGAAAAGCTATTTTTTGTTAAGAACCACACTCCTCTATCTATATACTCGTTAAGAACTTTACTTTTGAATTCAAACAGATCAGTTTTCATCCCTTTTACATTTAAAATGATGAAGATCTCGTTATTTATATGTCTACTTCCAGTCTATTTTTCGTACCCTATTTATCAAACTTTTACAGCACTTGTTTTGTGTTTCCAGAATGCTACGGTCTAAAGCAACCTAATCAAAAAATTCAAACAGTGGATTTTTCGGTTTGCCTACTGTAATACTTCCGGTACTGTAAAATCCACTTATTATTTATATCCTCTATAAATAAACTTAAGTGTACCCTGCTTCATGGTTACCCGTTTATTACCACTTTGACTGTTCTAAACAAATGTGTTAGCCCCTGGTTAGTAGAAACTTGTTTTTTTGTTCATTTATAGATTCTTTTTAACATTTTTATAATTTTTTTACGTATCCCTATCCTCTCAAATTTCACCCAAAACATTTCTCTGTTGATCATATCAAATGTTCTTTTGAAGTCTACGAATACAGCATATAATTTATTGCCTACTTTCTTTTGTTTATTTTGAATTAAACTATTTAGTACTAAAATATGGCCCCTTGTTGTTCTTTTTGCGCTAAGGTCAGCCTTTTCTTTAATATTTTACACTCTACAAGTTATTTTATTTACTCTTTCAGCAATCGTAATTGCTGATATCTTAAATCCAAAATTGAAAAATCTACTCCCCTGTAGTTTTAACGTCCTCCTACTTTTTCCCGGCCTTGTAAATTGGATATAATTTTGCTTTTTCCCACTGTTCGATAATATGTGTCACTGTAAATAACCTATTGAGTACGTTTCTTGATTCAATCATCGAAATCATGAGCAGATTTTTAAAATGTTTTTCTACAATTCCTTCGTTTCCTGCGGCTTTTCCGTTGTTTATTTTCCCTAGAACATTTTTTACTTTAATGATCGATACATCCCTGTCAAAATCCTTTCAGACTTTGCTGTTGATTCTTGTACCTTTTTTTTGTTTACAGTATAATATGTCTCAATGTTGACTCTTAACAAATCTTTGGAACTATTCATCAATGCCTTTTTTTCTATTCTTTTTTGTTTCGGTCTAAATTTTCCAATCAGTTTTTAAAATTTATTCTAATTTCGCTGTTTGTTACTTTGCTAAGGTTTTTGTTAGATTTTTATAATTAAGAGAATCTCTATTAATTTCTTACAACTTACTTTCCCGTCGTTAATCCAATTTATATACTCCCTTTTAATTGTTTGACTATTATTGAGATTACCTGCAATCTTTCTTTTCTTCTTCATTATGCTAAAATCATGTTTATTAATTTCAACATACGTTACTTTTAATCAAACCAGTTTAACTGTTCAACTTTACTTTCTCACCTTTGACTCCTTAGTGCACTTTATTGTGAAAATTCATATGACATGAAATACTCAAGTCGCTTATATCATATAATTGTAGAAAAAGTACGTAACTATTGTAGTCATAATGATCATCAGAAGTGAGTAACCACCTGCAAGGCAACTACGTACGCTTACGTCACACTCTGCAGTATTTTTTAACTAATCATCATTTTCGCTATAATATTCCACTTGTAGATCAATATTTTCATCGCGATTAATAATTACATTATAAGATCTTACATCAAATTCATTAGAATCAAAAGTTTCATGATGATTTGTGTGTGCAGTTTCAACTACAAGACTCTTAGATGACTCCATGTCTTCATCTACAATGTAAATCACATTTAATGGAACAGGATTTCTAAGTGATCTTAAATTATCACCCATGATTCCATTCTCTTTGTGTTTTTTGGTAGGCGGCATCAGTGGATATACAGTACTGTTAACGACCCTTCTAGATTTTTTATAAACTTTTTTTTCAGAGTTGTTATCCACCGAAAATTACATAAGAGTTATTCAATCCCCATGGAAAAGTTTCAAAACCTGCTTAGTATCAAGCAAATAGAATAACTAAGAATCATCTTGAACAAAATTGACAAAATAGTTATATCAACATAATGCAGTAGTCAAATGCGTGACAAAATTTATTATATAGATTTTCCACAAAAGGTACATTTAATATTTAATTAGCTTAATTTTGAAACTGGATAAAAATTGGCAAAGTCAATCTGAAAACGAGTTTATGTATACTCAAAGTTTACTACACATGGCAGATTATTAGGCACCAATAGATTAGCATGTACTAATAGATTAAACAATAGTTTTATAAGTAGTTAGTCTACTAGTTTTGGTGGAAGTATAGGGCTCTCCAGAGTGGCTATGCGTTCAAAAATGCTTAAATCTATATTTTAAATTCTTGTATGAAGAGGATTTAATACATTTTAGTAATACATATCAACGGGCAAAAATGTATCTTAACTGCAGCAGTGCACTCTAGAGTAAAAATTCTAAAAATTCGAGGTAGGACGGGTAAATACAATGATTTATTACTTTCAAAATAGCGAAATATCATTTTTACACTTTTCAAAAAATTAAATTGAATTTTTTTTTTATTTTACTACTTTCAAAAGTATTACTATGAAATTTCGCTGTTTTGTTAAGAGGAAATTTAATGAAGTGCGCTTTTTAAAAGTGCATTTTTTATTTTATTTTTTTCAGAAATGTACCATTGAAATTACCTCTTTTGAAAATATGAAATTAAGAAAATACAATGTTCAAAAGTGTAAAATATTCTAAATTTTACTTTTATTAAAATAAAGCTTAAATACATGTCACTCATTATATTTTATTGCTGTTTTGTCAGTCATCTGTGCAGCAGATGATGGCTTTTTCAAAGTAAAAGGGTAGCCAAAGTAAGATGGATAGCCCTTAGGTAAAATTGGAAATCCTTCCATGCAGTGCTACTATAATTTTTTTTTTACACTTGCTACAAAACTGGTCTCAAAGCAGATCCCACAACTGGTCTTAAATTTCAGTTCTTTTTTTTAATTTCTGCCCTGTTACTGCTGTAAATTATCGCAGAGACTAAATTCAGGTCTTTACTGGGAGTGATGATAGCAGCTACAGTCAGTGTTAGTATAATATTTCAGACAAGTTAACAAAGAATTTTGAACACCGTGGTGTGCAGGGTGCTGATGCTAGCCCCGACTATGACCCCCGTTTTTTATCTTAGTCCCCGTCTTTATCAATATTCTCTGTCCTATCTATCCTCCCTCCCCTCTTACCGCCCCCGGATCGCAACATTTCCTGAAGTAGTCCCCTGGATCTACCCAGAGCGCCAACGGAGCCCACCTCCGGGTCGTCCTGTGATGCAGATATAGCCGCGAGACTTGGGAACAAATTACAGCTGGAAATAACTTTGGAAAAATTTCTAAGTTGACCCGTTCGGGATTCGAACTCGCGCCTTACGTGACCAGCCGTTACGCAGCTAAGACTCGCGACTTAGTCAACTGAGCTACGGCTGCTACGGCTGATACTTTTTTATGTATCAAAATATGGAAGTGATTTATGTTAAACTCTATCGCATCAATTTCCAAATAGAAACTACTGTTAATAATAATAGTATTTATTTGAGGAGAAATTAATTAATATTTATTAAACAAAAAGGAGAAGTTAAAAGGATGTAAAAATCTAAACAGGAAATAAATAAATAATCATATAAATATATTTTTTCCTTCACCAATATTAAATAAAAGTTTCAAAATGTTATTGTCTTATAAACGCATAATAATAAATAATATTAAATTTTTTTTAATATCTAAAAGAAGCGTTCGATTGTTTTCGAAATACTAATGATTCTATAAATATGCGGGTTGGAATGCAGAGCGTGCAGAGAGCAAAGCCCCACTAGTATATATACTAGTGGCCCCTGCAAGCTCTGCGTGCCAACCCCCATGCCCTGGTGATTACTTTCAGAAAAGTCCTTGAATATGAAAAAAGTTTTCTTATAATAATTTATGTTTTAATTTAAATAAAAGATTTAAAAAATAGAGCAATATAAATCAAAAGTCTTGATGGATAAGTTAATGATATATAAAACTTTAAAATGCAATTGCCGTGCATAATAAAACACGATTCTCAAAAAGGCTCTCCACTGAACTAAATTTATAGAATGAGCAGAGTCCTCCTTCAAAATGCTTCCGTAATAAGTTATTGGCGTTAGAATTGTAAGTACTTTTTAAAAAAAGAAACAAATAATTCTATAAAATTATACAACATTGAATGAGTGCATGTACTTAAATTAAAGAAAAACCCGAAGAGAAAAGAAATATTCTTAGCTTTTTGTTCGAATTTTTATTGTTAAAAACTTTTTTTACTGTTGATGAAGTTACCGACGAAAATTCCCAAAAATATTTAACGTGTTATAACTTAGGTGTCATTGTTCATACGAAAACGAATTTCGGAAATAAATATTGCAAGCAACTGGTTTTTAGAGTATGAAATCGGAAATTGTGAATAACAGGCCAAATAAAAACTTATCACAAAAATATAATTAAGCTGCATGGCAATGGATCCAGTACAATTTCATGTCTTGCAGATAATACCAGTTTTTTTGTATATACTCGTCTACGTAAGACATCAGAATTATAATATGTCAACCCACTAAGGATTAAAAGACTAAAAGTTCAAGTTTACTGAAATTATTACATGCTTACCAAGACAATTATCATAATTGTGTGCTTACAAAAGATCTAGTATTTTGGTGCAAATCTATAAATCGATTTATTTATTGCATTATTTCTTGTTTGGCAAAATTTAAAATAAGAAAATTTTGATGAAATGATGGAAGTCTTACTTGCTGTCTCTTATGCTTAGCACAATATTACTCTTGAAATGTCCAAACAAATCACTTAAAATTATTTGTCTAGCATTGCTTCACAAAATGAAAAAAAGGAATAAAGCTGTACAAAAAAGAAAGCTCATGGACTTAAAAGTCTACAGTTTTTTACTTGCTTCATGCAGTTCTTTATTATAAAACTGATTAACGTCATATTATTAGAATTTTATCATATACAAAGTTTAAGTGTTGTTACAAATGCGATTATGTTGTACATGAATAGGGTTCTACATCTTTAATTGTTTTTACAACTTACTTCAAGTCTTATTTCGTTAACTTATCATTATTAACTTTTTTGTTTATAAATTTCAATTAAATATTTGATACGATAAAGGAAAATTAACAATTACACTCAAATACAGTATAAATACAAATTAATAAATTTAATAAATTATAAATGAAAGAAAACTTAAGTATAACATTATATTAAAAGTTGTACCTGGAGGAAAAATGAAAAACTAAAGTTTTTTAACGCCATGTATTATATGGGGAAATCAATTTTCTTTGCTTTTATAGTTATTAATTATAACTACAAAATTTAACGTTACAATATTTACGGAAATAATTAATTAATACACAAATCTTTCTTTTTTATGGCCAACAATAAATTTTGTTATCCAAAATCGACTTTATAGATTGAATTTTCACACCAACTTATGATGATGATTATAAAAAAGAAAAAACAGTTTGATGAGAAATATTAAATACTGACTACCATAAAAATCGAAATAAACGATGATACTTTATAGAAGTTGTTCCAATAAAAAAATAATAGGTTGCTTCTGATTTAAAGAAAATAAACCTAAAACCTGCAAAACTGTTTTTCTTTATTTTTCTATATTACATGATACATATTTTTTTGTAGTTTCATTCTAGTTTGGACAATGATTTCTACGTACACTATTTATAGGAAACATCCAAGGAATTAATCTATGTCTTTACATCTTTTACAACATTATTTTGTTAGACGTTCTATGGACAAAAATTTAGTGCTTTGTTACATGGCAAAAGATAGACACAACAATTCTTATTTCATACATATTTTGTGATTGGAAGTAAAAAAATTAATTTGTTTCAGAATTAGTCAAAAGTCTTTTAGAGTAAAGTGTTATCAAGGTTTAATAAATCATTCAATTAACAGTGCTTGTAATATCTCTCAAAATTAAAAAAATTAAAAGCTGGTAATATTTACATTGTACCATCAACATACATGGGTAGACCAAGATATGTACAACAGCATCACCGAAATGCTATGTAAATTATGTATGATAAATTAGCGTCCGTCCTAAGTACTTTCATAACTTCATACTCGGTCAGGACCTTCTTGAATGTTTACTTTAAAGCAGGAATTTTTTTTTTTAGTCCATTTGATCAACCGTTATGTCACAAACTGTTACAATCACAAAAAATTTAAGCACAAAACGTGGCAGTTCAGCATCTGTAGCCAGCAGCGCGCCGCGCATGCGCAGTTACTGATTATGTGGCCCTGCAGTGCTCATCGATGCTACTGCCGGAACTTTAGTTAATTGATTCGTTACGCATAACAATAATACCTACGAGTGTGTGGTTAAGTCCATTTCTACGTATTTTCTCCTCAGCAGATGTGTACAAGTTCCACAGTCTCAATATATAGTCACTTTTAAATTCGTCCACTTTGTGTGTGTGAATGTCACGGATTTGTGTAAGTATAAGAATGTAGACCTCAACACAGCTGCTTCGTGGCAAAAGAGAGGGGGCCCTATGGACTGTTATGCTCAAAAGAGAGTTGAAAGTATACGATAGGTACAAACGGATGAGAGCGGGCTTAGCGTACGGTTTATGTCTATTGGAACTGCAGAGTCTACTAAAATCAAGTACGAATAGAACATCGAAGATAACTGATCATTTGCTATTCGTAAAAGCGAGACGTAAACCATGATTGATTCAGTATATTAATTGTATGATGTCAAATAGTCATAGAAAATCGACAAACATTCAATTATTAATACTTATCTGACAAAAAATGCGCTAAAAATTAAGGTTTTTACGAATTATGTACAAAAAATGCATTGTTCTGTGCCTCAGAAAAAAAATACGATAAAATAAAGGGCACAATTGTGAAGCTCAGGAAAAAATATGTAGAAATTGACTTAACCATACACTCGTAGGTGTTATTGTTATGCGTAATGAATTAATGAACTTAAGTTCCGGCAGTAGCATTAATAAGCACTGCGAGGCCACGGATTTGGTAACGGCGCAAGCGCGGCGTGCTGCTGGCTACAGTTGCTAAATTGCCACGTTTCGTGCTAAAATTTTTTTGTAAGTTTAACAGTTGTCTGTGACATGAGGTTTGATCGAATGGACTCGAAAAAAAATTTCTGCTATATAGTGAACATTCAAGAAGATCCTGACCGAGTATATAGCTATACAAGTACTTAGGACGGACGCTACACGCAAAAAACCAAAAGTAATGTATCTCAGCTTCTATTAGTCCTCTAATGACCTTTTTTTTTAATTCATTAAAAAAATCAGCGCAATTGAATGCGCTGAAATGCAAACCTGTAAGTTTACAATTGGCAAAAATATGGTCCTTAGTTACGGGTTTTTTTTTAATAACTTTTTTATTTGTTTGTTCAAAAATCAAAATGTTCAAGTGACCCAAGACACTGTTAGTACCTACCGATTACAGTAAAGCAGGTCGCGATTTATTTCGATGGATTAACTGTACAGACAATCGAAATTTCATCTTAACAATTTTGCAATAGGCCGCTATTGTAAAACATCGTTATCGGACGTGGCGCACATTGTTAAACATACAAGTCTACAATCTACTTAATTTTAATCAAATTTTAGGCACATCAAGTATTACTCTTCATTGTTTTTATTTTTTTGCCTTTTTCGTCTTTTTCGCTTGTTTAAACAATAAAAACGATTTTAAAATTTTCTTTTAATACTAAATTCTTATGCAGAATCAACACCTGCACAACTTTTACTCGAAACATTTTTCTCGAGGAACACAAGTTTTCGTTATATGTAACAAAAACCTAAAAAAGAGCCTAGAATAAATTATTTTATAACAAAAAACAACTTTCTCCGCCTCGCTCGATGTCAATACTTTAGCATGTTGTTTTTTTGCATTTTTTTTGTAATTTTAAGCCCAAATTCGCATTGCTGGAAAACACAGCCATTTTGCCTGAGAAAAATAGCTCTGGCGCCTTGCCGATATTACTTGGTTTTTATTACGCTCCAGTCGCAAATTATGCGCAATTAAAAAGAAAACATAAACATTTTTTAAAGAGAAAGAAATTGATGAAAAATGTTTTGTTTATTTATTTATATTGGATTGTAGAAATTGTTCACTTGAAAGTGACCTTTTTTGATATATAAACGAGAGAGAGAAAAAGAGACAACGCAAGTTGGTAACGTACAAAAAGGAATGAAAGAAGCTTTACATACTACTCAAGTACAGACTCAATTTAAGAAAGTTTTACACTAAGAAGAATTAACACTGCAATCAAGCTAAAATTTTAGGTACGGATAAAAAATAACCTAAAAATGACCCAACTTAATTTTAAAGACACGGGGTTGCTTGAGAAGCGAGAAATTAATACTTGTATATTGACTAAATTTAACATGTAACCTTATGAAAAATCGCTGTTTTGTTGGTTTGGATTATTATATCTGATTGATTAACATTCCAATTTAAACGAAAAAATTATCGACAATAAATACATTGCTAACGATTATTTATCAAGTTTAGAAAAGGTAGCAGGGTTGTTTACCAAATAACAATTAAATTTACAAGCTGAATGAAAACTACTGAAGGTTATGTTTTCACGTGAGTGTGAGAAAGACAGACGACACATCAAACAGCCGCATGCACAGCATATGCATAGCATGTACTATAGCGACGGGTAGAACTCCTTTAAGTTTATAATCAGCACGATCGTGTGTGCCACCAATCTTCTCTTTCTTCCCGGCACTTGGGCTCGTTCGAGAGCCAATCGTCGTTCTTTTTGGTTCGTAAAGTCGCAGCAGCTGGTCAGCTTTCCATGCACTAGCTCAAAGCTATCGCTGCTCTTTAATAAAGAGCGTTTTCGTCGTCTGTCGCATTCAGCTTCAACAGCGGGTGGACATCACGGTTTTCGTTCAAGTAAACCTCTTGTTTGTTTGAAATCGCTATGAGGCAATCATCCTTAGCATGTTTTTCTCTCTTTCTCTCGTCATTTCGACTCCGCTATTTAATCACAATGATTAAGCCGACGCACAGTGGTTGGGAGAGATCAAAAAAGTCTCAAAATTCGTGGTTACCCTGAATTTTAACTCTAGGGTAACATTATTGGGCTCATTCAACTCCTCAGCTAATTTCCTACAAGGATCCAAGTCCTATAGACAGGTACCTATACCTCATATATATATGTAGTGGAGCTTCGCCCCCTGCGCGCTCCGCGCGCCAACCCCCCTGTTTCAATATTTCTATTCTCATGACTGAATAATAAATACAAAAGTTTAGTTTTTTAAACACATATATATGTGTGTGCAATTATAGATAACCAAAGCGATCTCTTAAAAATTCGCTAAAATTTCGAACAAATATAGTCAATAAATAAAATGATTTCACTGATTTATCAAATAATTGTTACTTATTGAAATCTGATAGGCACTCTTTTGTTATTTAAAGTTAATATTGATACATATGTATATGTTTTTTTTTTTCGCAATCGTTATTATTCGAGAAACTGTTATGAACCTTTCATTAGTTATTTTTTATCATTTTATAATCAATTAATGATATAATTTAATAGTCATTTATCATTTTAAATTTCTTATTAAATATTTGTAAATGTAAATTTATTATTCAATTATTTTTCCATTTCTTGTATCGATTTTTACATACTTCTACATATCCTTTTCTTGTTTTATAAATATTAAAAATTTATATCCCCTTGAATTATTACTAATTATATTTTCAATAGATTATAATGCATAATTAAATAAACATGCTACAGCATATTAGGATTTGTTTTTTCATCGTCATAATATTATAATTTATAACAAAAAACATCTCATTGAACTTTTAATATTAATCCTGTAGGTTATATGGCCCAATTATCGAGAGAAGTAGAAAATTTTCAGCAATCTAATGTAATATTAAATGTATGCTGAATAATTACGTCGCAATTTTAGTGATTATTTGTTGTATAAGTAATTTAGTACAAGTTTGAATTTTTCTGCGTTATGAAATCAATTATTGAATTTATCATCAATAAAATAAAAAAATTATTTTTTGGCTCTATTACCGAGCATTGAAAAAGGCCATGGATCTATTATCTAGCCCTCATTATGGAGCCCCTTCAAGCCCAATACTTACATGGTTAGACCGTCTGTATATCAAGATATGCATGTACTATATAAAAATTAATGAGATTTGTTCATATTTATAACTACACACATCGATTTGTCGCAACAAAAACAGATTTAAAAAATTCTTAACAGACGAAAAAATTTAGGTTAAGTAAAGGCTTCTAGTACTGAATGCAGAGTCTCGATAATAGCCGTGCTATAAGAACAGTGCACCTATTAACG
>JAPYYV010001417.1:0-24448 GCA_030522625.1 Copidosoma aretas | reverse complement strand
TTTAAAAATTACACACACACATACGTCAAATTAAAAATAATATTAATGTTTATTTATTAATGTGACTGTAAGACCGATATAAATATTTGTCTTGTTTGATAATTAATAGATCATTAATTAGGAATTATATGTACTTATACCTTAAAATGACGTTTTTATACATTAAAGATACTTTTCAAAAGTTTTAAAAAAAACGAATTCGAGAAGAACTCTTTAAGAACTCATATGATGGGACATAACTTGAACTGTAGGTGAATACTTGAAGAATTATTATGGAGTAAGTTTAATACTCTTCAAGAATTCAATAAGAATGCTAGTAGAATAACATGAATACCTTTTGAATCCGTATTGAACTCAGTTTAATGAATTCATTAGGAATTACATCCGCGAATTAATTCTAAATTCTTTGCGACTATGCTTGCTGGCTGGGTATTGCCACTGATTTATGTTTAGAATTGCTAGGTCTCTCACTATTCCTATAGGTCTCATTTCGTTCGCGATTACTAGTGCTTCCAGAGACACTTTACATTTTTTAATGTCAGATTCAAGCGCAGTATCGTCAAAGTGTAATTTCCTGTATATACGTATCACGTGTACTTTTCTGACTTTTGATAAAATGGCGTTTTCAACTTCTTTAGATTCATTGTTTACTACTAATGGATTTTTATAGCCACGTTCATAGAGTGCGTCAATAGTCTCAGTATCAGGGATGCTATCCGATATTTAGCTCAAATTTCCAAATATCAGAATGGGTGACCCGTAACTTTTTTTACTTCTTGAAGTGGTGGTGGTTTCTCATTGTCTTTTGGAGCCGATTGTGGTAGTTCCTGAGAAAACCTTGTTTCAGTAAAGGAAGGGGTTAAGAAGCGGGTAACATGCGTTTCTCATTTTTTTTCTCCCCAATATCACTTTCTCCGCTATCTTTTCATCCTTCTTTGTCTCGTCGACTTACTCATTGTCTGAATTTTGTCGTAATTTTTTACTTCTTGGCGGGTGATTCTCTGACTCTGCCTCTGAGCTTCTGCTGCCGTCAGGCCTTTTTTATATATTATGGTTTTCCATTATCAGGGCTTGGTAGTGTTGATTTTCTAAGTAAATATGTATACATTTTCTTCCCTTATTTCCTATAAAATGCTGATATATAATATCATCCAGAATCGCTTGCAAATGAATGCATATATTTTTATTATACTCTAAGGCATATATAAAAGCGCATTCCCCGTCTCCAAAGGCGTTATCGCTTCGGAGGATGTCTTCTGTCTCCCTTGGGTTGCTACTTTTATGTATCCATTTTAATTTACGAAGGGCATTTCTCAGTTTTGTCGTTAAGAGTGTTAAGCCATCAGGAAGGATAAAACAATGAAAAAGACAACTTCCGTCATGAGGGAGGTCCGTTAGCGCAAATTTTTTGTATGGCTCCGCGCAGTGCAGTCCGCATTTTGAAGTCTTACAATGCCTCCTATTTCTTTCATTTGGCCGTTTGTCTTTTTTTATTCGTTAGCAATTTTCTATTGGTTTTGTTTGTGGGGTATAAGTGTCAGCATTTGGGTCAACTTGGCTACCTAATTCAGTCTCTTTATTTAAATGATCAGTTGACTGTAGGTCATTGACCGTATTCTCTACATGTTTGTTTTTTTGCTGATCTGTGGTACTATCAGTTTTCTATGCGTCGATTCTAACTCCTATCGTTGCCTTAAAATCTTAGCGTTTTATGTCCAGCCAAACCTTTGTTTGAAAATAATTAATTGAGTCATCAAACATTGCAACAATTTTTTAGTTCAGGCCCGAGCCTTTCTTTAGACGTTCTCGTGTCTGTATGCGTTGTGATATATTGTATGCGTCCTTTCACTCGATATATTTTCTTGTGTTGAACGATTTGTTCCATGCGTGTCGATTCGTCCGTAGTCGACCCGGTTTTGCTGCGGTTGTACTCGACGTCTCTGATTGCTGTCTCTCTTCGCTCGGAGTTTTGTCTTTATCTCGCACATATGGTCCTCTCAGTTTAAGTTTTGTTTTCTCGGTAATCTCGTTTGGTTCGCTAACCTCTACACATATTTTCTCTCGGGCTTCGCTTTTCTATTGCTCACTCTCTTCCTCCTCTGTTTCCGTGGCCAGGTTTGCCTTTACTAGCTGCCATCACCAGTGCGTTATTGCCCAATGCTTATCTCTTGGCACCTCTTCCTCGCCAGATGGTGTGTTGCAGTTTGCTGTTAATATTTCCTTTGACTTATCTTCTAGTTTGGGTGCATTGTAAAATTCTGTGGGTTTTCTATGTAGTGTATCCAGCTGGTAGTTATGAGTCATGCGTTGTAAATTTTGTGTTTCGTCCCTTTTGATGAAAAGCGTACTTATGAGTTTGACTCTTTTTTAAATATTATTATGGTTCCGTATAAATGCAAGTTTTTTTTGATTGGTCCTTGCGATAGAATTTATTCGTCAGTGTCGCTTGCTGCAGTCTGCTGTATTTCCCTCTTCTCCTTTTTATTTGCAGTTTGTATTGAGAGTTTTCTTGGTCCATTTTTTTTTTTTGGTTGCTTCGCCTACTTTTGTGTTTTATATCCTTGTGATTCTGTCTCCAGCCATTTCGACTCTAAGTCCCCGTCACTGTCATTGCTTGGTGTTTATTCGTTTGACTTATTACATCTCTGATGTTTCTTTCTCTTTAGCTTCTCGTCCGACTTGTCTGAATCAGAAATTTATATTTGATTTTTTCTGTCCTTTCTTATTATATTTTTCTTCCGTCTTGTGCGAATCTTGTATACCCTCGCTGGGGGGACGTTCATGTCACCACGTCACTATTTTTCCTGTTCCTCTGCAAGTCCGTATAACTTCCTGCGTGGTAGTTCGGGGCTTTTTTCTCCTTCTTTCAGGATCGGGTTGCGCAACTATGCGACAGGTGCTCTATTAATTCTTCTGGGTCTATAGACAACTTTAAATTTGTGGCCACGTAGTTCTGCCTTTAGTCTTGTAAGTTGCAGGTCCGGATTTTGAGATAAGTGGGAATGTTTTAGAGGCTTACGGTCAGTAATTACTGTGAATATGCATCCGTATAAGTATGGTCTGAATTGCTCTTTTGCATAGACTATGGTCAGAAGTTTTTATAGTATGTTAGGTAGCAAAGTTCACTACATCTTAGGCAGCGGGATGCATATTTGCAATGGTGATCTTGGCCCATTTTCCCTTGACTTTATATTGCACCTATCGCGTAGTCTGATGCGTCCGTTGTAACTATAAATTTCTTATTTATGTCCAGCGCTAAGAATACCGGTTCGCTGCACTAGGCGTTAACAAAAGCGTCTAATGCTCTTTTATAAAACTTCCTTTTTTATAAAAGCTAATGAAGCTTTTGCAAAGAAAAGCCACTAAAAATGTTCCTGCAGGATTTTTTAGGTTTATTCTGGTCATTAAATTTTCTACTATTTCCTGTACTATCCGGCAGAAAGTCCTGCAAGAAAAACGCGAACTCTCTGCAGAAAATCCTACAGATGATCCTTGCAGGAGCAATCCTTCACATGATATCCTGTGGGAACTTAGACAAAAATCTACATCATCCTTCAAAAAATAACACAGTATATTAAAGGAAACTCTGCAGCATCTTAAAAAACGAAAACGTTGAACCATTGTTCAAAATGCTATTATTATTTCGAACACACGAAAATGTAAAAAATATTGAAAAGTCACACTGCAAGGCACGTTCAAGTTTTTCTGATGTGACATATCGACTTGAATAACTATATTCATACTTATTTTACACCTGTAAAATGTCAACCTTACTTTAAATAAGGCACAAAATAGAGGACGTAATCCTTTTGCTTACACTAATCATATTTTATTATACTGTAAACAGTTAGGCTAATTATTTGACTAAGTAGGATAAGATATTAACTGTAGAATGCTAGAAAATTGTAAACAATGATGTTAAAAGTTACTTAACAACAAAAATTGCTTAAAACTTGAGTATTGTAAGAAAATACCAATAAAGCCAAAATAAACTTAGCAATGACCGATAAAATTATAATCTGCCCATTAAAATACTCATATGCAATAATTTTGGCCATTGAGTAGAACTAGAATGAATGCCACAACTAATAATCAGAACATACACAATAATCGATCAGAAAATAAAATTGATTATCTTTAAAATTATTCTAGGGTTCCACAGTTTTAATACTTTTCTTTAAAGTTTTTCTATACTCCGCATTTATAGCATTGCTATATCAGAAGCAAATCATTTGGGTTTATTTCACCATGTAAGGAATTACAATTTGTCTTTGAAAAAAATGTTACTTAGCCAAGTTAGCCCTAGTATTGGAGACCAATAGAAACCAATACAAAATTCGATCAATTGGTTTCTTATCGGTTTTTGCCCCCGTAAAACCGAATAAAAATCTGACTAGTTCTAAAATGGATTTTCCAAGTGGTTTTTTTTAACCAGGATGGAATTGAACGTAAATAAATCAACAACGTTAGGCTTTAACATCCGGATGGCAACATCAAAACTGGGGGCCTAAAGTATTTTTGTTAAAAACAAAAAAAAAGAATCACTTTGATTTTTATTAAAATTCCAAGTAAAACATTTTAGTCCCCTAGTTTTAGTGTTGCCATAAGTATGGTAGAACCTAAAGTTGTTGATTTATTTATGTTCGATTCCATCCTGGTTAAAAAAAAACACTTGAAAAATCCATTTTAGAACTGGTCAGCTTTTTATTCGGTTTAACGGGTGCAAAAACCGATAAGAAACCAATAGAAAATTCTTATTGGTTTTGATGAAATTTTTTATTGGTTTCTATTGGTCTTGAATACTAGGGAGTGCTTACATTGATGTTATGATTGAAGTAAATAAGCAAAACATTGTATTTAAATTACGAGTTAGAGCTTCTGAGTGTCATCAAAAATGTTTCTGGCATTGTAAAGTCATACACAATTTTATCTTTAATTGGTTTATCATCGACTCCTTGCGTAACCTTCAAGTATTGAGAAAACTTATTGAGGTTGGAAAAGTTCTGGACAAAATTTTTATATGTTTTTGATGGATTCTACGATTTCTTACTTATTCTACTAAGCTTAATCACTGGCCTAACTGCTAACAGTGTAATAAAAAAAAATAAAAATTAACAAAAAAAGTATGGCTCATTCCACTGCATGCTCTATTTATGAGCTTAGGCTGTCATTTTAAATGTGTATAATTGTCATAGAAATAACTATTTCAGATAGTTAGTGTCTTAAGAAATACTTTTACAGGCTTTACAGTATTTATTTTTGTTACTTTGACAGTTTTGTATTTTGTTGTTAAATTATCACAGTCTAAACAATTGTTTAAGGTTATATTAGTTTTGATCCCTTTTAATTCTAGTTTAACTTCGATTTGCCGTTATAGCCCAGCTTTATTGTAAAGAAATTTTTTGTCTAATTGTTACAATGTAAAGAGTCACAACTTTTTACCCAAAGAATATTATTTTGCCAACTTTGCGCTTAATTTAAGATCATGTTTAAAGTAAATTATAAATATCTTTTCTTTTAACTGTGGATTACAGCTTCTCATAGCAAAAAATTGACCCTATGATGTGCAGTTACGATTGATTTTTTTTTATTTCAATTATTTAATATATTCTCCTCGAATAACTAAGTGTAAAGCTAATTTTTGGAGTTTAGGTAAGTTTATTACAATATTTGTTATACGTTTACTGTGTTCTACGGTTATTCACTTAATATTCTAGGCGGAATTATTTGCCAATTTATTATTAGTATGATGTAACATGATTAACATGAGAGAAAATATTATTTTAATAACTTTATGCCTCTGTTGAGGTTGGATTGACACATTAAAAGTGTAAAATTATTATCAAATTATTATTATCATTAGTAAAACTGCTACGTGGCACAAAGCGTTGATTTATGCACTTAGAACATTTCTGTCAGTTTTGTCAAATTGTGAGATATCAAACAATTTTTCGCGGTAAGTTAAAAGTCTGATGTGCATGTATATAAGTTGTTTGTATTATATATCAACAAAACTTGACTCAGCAATCATTTTTGGTCCAAGTATCGATACTACGTAGATCTTCTTTTGTTTGTGAGACATTAAAAGCAACTCAGATTTTCGCACTGGGCGCCAGAGGCTAACAACTGAGAGTATCGAAATTACATCTTATCTCTACTATTATTTCTGTCATGTAATAAATGTTTACTCGTCTAGTTTAGTTATCATTCTCATCTTAGTGTCTTACTATCTTACAATTTATCATGAGCATATGCTAAAAATAGTTTTTATCAACACTTACCTTCGTGAAAAAATTACTCACGCTAATACATGTTCAGTTATGCTTCTGATTATTCCACTTTCTAACAAGAAATGGAAACAACAACAACAATCACTGCAACAACAACAACTTCATGAGATGAGAAGTCACATACGACTTAATACAGTAAAGGTAGGAAGGGCCAGAAGAAATTTCATCTCACCCGTTGCATTGCCTCTGACATCGCACCTACTATAGCAGCATCTATTTTTGTCTTGTGTCAAATGTACTGATTCTCGCTGAAACCGTATCATTTTTTTCTTCTGGCCTATATCAGTATATAACTGCTGTAGTAATGCAATAATGACTGTGATTACGGAGTCTTTTCTAGTTAAGAAGAAATGTTTGTTAATAACGTCGATAACCCTGAAAACGGAATGTAAAAAAATTTTAAAAAAACGTTTGAGTATGGAGATCTATAATATTGGAAAATAAACCCGATATTTATTAGTACTACATAGATGATGCAAATTTATTTACAATAATCACTAGGACATAATTTTATGACCAAACGGTCACACTTAAAAATATCAGTAGGGACGATAGAAGGATTCTGATCGTTATAGAGATTCTTTGGCCTGGTGACGGCATCAAAACCTCATGGCTATACACTCTTACTATTCTGCGCACACCTACTACCCGATAAAAAAATTTGTGATTACCAAGGGTAAACCATTTTTTTTAAATATTTTATAAATAAGATCAGGAATAATACAAATAAATAGATTCGATGTGAAGTGCAACGGCACTTTTTTAAACTTGTATATGATTTTGATTTTATGACTAAGTTATTAATTGTTAATATTGTTATTATTATTGCAAGTCAATGCCATCGATGCTAATATAGAAATCTATCTAGACTACGATAATTGCAGCGTCGTACATATAACATGTTGTCAAAGCACAAAAGCAAGTGGTCCACGCTAGTCTGTGAACGATGGATATCCTACTTAACAGTCTCTTGACTCTCTCAGTTATATCATGACGTGCCTGTGCGATTATAGATCGGAGCCTACTGGGACCGTGCAAACTGTTATACACTCCATCTCCTAATGATTATTGTGGTCACCGTCGATGTAGGAAGTAAATAATGCAGTATTTGGCTTGTCGGTGTAAGTACAAAAGTCTAGATGTATCAGTGTGTACTTAGAAAATCCCCTGGTATATCTTTAACTGCACGTATCGGATAGGGTTGAAGAACTGCTCAGAGCTCGTTTTCTACCACCAACGGAAATTGCTCTTTTTTTGACTGTGCGGGAGTATCCTAGCTTGGTCTACTATATGATAGCGATGCCTGACCAAAGCGTCGGCCAATACGTAGTGTAAGGTGTAACGACCTTATTACCCTGTGTGCGTCCACTATACAGACGCTACTACAACAGCGAGGTATTTAGAACTACAGTGGAATGAGAGTGAACGCATTGTATACGTTCTCTCTTTCTCTTATAGTATAATTTGGTTGCCACTGGTAGTAGCAGCCGAAACAATAACAGTGATGACAACAATAGCAACAAAAATAACAGTGGTTGCCGTAGCGATACAGCTGATAAAAGAAAAATGCACGAACTTCGCATGTCTTCTTCTCTCCCTCTTATGACCGCATCATACGTTAATGCTTGCAGTGACGTCGTAAAACGTCTGTACAACTGCTTGCATTTATTCACGGTCTGCGTGCGACTATATGCGAGCGCTAGCGTCGATAGCATATGCTAGCATATGCTCGCATGTGCATACAACTGCTTGCAAGCGCTCGTAGCTAGCAGCCTGCAGTGCGTGACTGTCCGCGAGCGCTAGCGTCGCTATAGTGTGATAGCATATGCTTGCATGTGCTTCAAGCTGCTAGCAACTATTTGCAATCGCTAGCGTAGCTAGTGTATGCAAGCATACGCTTGCATATGCGTACAACAGCTCGCAAGCGCTCACAGCTTGCAGCCTGCAGCGCACGACTGCCTGCGAGCGTTAGCACATGCTGCCATTTGATGAGAATGTCTCTACTCTGCCTGCACAGTATACATTTCGTGAATAGCTTCTTGCGACTTGGGCGACACCTGACGTGCCCCCGCGTTCCCCTTGCGCGCGCTTTCTAGTGCTTCGGCACGAAAACATTTGGGAAAGGAGCTGCGCCACTGAAAAGAACTTTTATTCGTTTGCTGTTTGCCTACAAGCGCGGGCAAGTATTACTAATTTCCAACACATAACGTTTTGATAAATAAAAACGCAAGACAAGTCAATGGTCTGGGTTAACTGGTATTAGTTCGTATGTTATTGATAATAATGTAATAAATTTAAACGCGAGAAAAGTAGCGCTCTGGGTGAACTGGTATGAGTTCTTATGATGATAATATGAATGCTATTATTTTAATCGCGAGAAACTTCAGCGCTCTTGGTAATCTGGTACTTAAATTATTGTTGATTACTCGTTAGTTCATATTGATGTCAGCTCAATTTTAAAAATTTTTAGTTTCGCACCGGATCACACACTATACTTTTCAATGCATTAAATTTAGGCTTTTATAATCGATAGCGCCAATTCAGTCCGATTGAGTCCCAAGAGAGCTAACAGTGGCTCAGTGGTAGAGCGTTTGCCTTCCGCCTCGGATTGTATCATGTAACTTTTGAGAAGGTTTTTTCGACCCATTTTCGTCAACTGCACATGCGCAGATCCTAAATTTAGTCGAAAAAACATTAATAAAAGTTATATGATACGGCCCCTCAAGGGCTTGGGTTTGATTCCCCGCTCCGTTCACTGGCGGGACCACTGTGGGGTTTTTTCTCTACCTGTCCCATCATCACTGTGATATCTCCTGACTCTTTGGTGTAATACTGTGCCGTCTTAGTCAGAAGTGAAAACGGTACTACATATTTAGAAACTTACATAATGATCTAATATTGCATACCGGAGTCACAATAATAAGTGACCTAAGGCCAACAAATACAGACAAGACAAAATTAAGGTTTGAGCAGAATTTTGAGTGCAGCTCTGCGCCGCGTAAGTGTCTTATACGGTCGTTAGCTATGTTTGCAGCTAGTCACACCTCGGCGCTTGTGTGCCAATTGCCATTGAACTATTTGTAAGTTTTTTTTATAATTGATTATAAGGTTAACACACACGAGTAGTGATAAATAAAGCTACTGCTGCAGCTAAGGTGCCCAGGTCTTTGGTAGTCGCAAGTGTCCTTGGTACAGTTAAGTTGCTGTCAACTGTTGCTGCTGCTGACGGCGATTTACAAGCCCAGCCGTCTCGAGTGTCCTTGGCCTGGCTACTAGCTGCCGATGCTGGCCACTGCTAATGTTGCTGCAGCTGACATCGTATCACGATCGTACCTGGTACTCGTGCCCGTGTCCTTTGTCTAGCTGCTGACTGCCGCAGCTTGCTACTATTACATCGTTGCTGTTTTTCCAGCATTCGACGTACCGTGAGCCTGGTCTTTGCTAGCGTCCTTGGGCAGGCTGCTGGACTCTTAATTATTGCTGTTTCTGTAGCTCATGTCACTTCCTGAGCAGGTACATAGTAATAAGCATAAGATCATCAAGTGTCCACGGCACGGCTGCTAGTTACTGCACTAGCTTCATCAGCGTGGTAAGTTTTGCTTATCAATACAATAAAAAACTGTTAATAAAAGGAAGTGATTCATAGTATTGAAAGAAGTGTGACTGATTCAATTATTTTTGACTTTACAGAATATTTCAGTAGCTGACGCAAATAACAAAATGATGGAGGATGATGCTATGTCGACTAAATTGAAAAGAATGAGATCATGCAATGTGCATGATATCAATAAAAATCGCAAAACAAACAGTAAGTACTACATTGTCTTTAATTAATTAAAGCAGTATCTTGATAACTTTGAGAAAGAAACAATAATGAAAGTATCCACTTTCGAATACATTTTATTAAAAATCTTTTGATTTTTGATAAAAATTGGTGTAACTTCCATACAGTCATTGAACTACAGGAACGCTTGGTTATAACTATAAAGTACGTTCACATTTCAGATTCTTGATTACATTTTTTGTAACCTCTAGTTTTTCTTATTTGAAAATTTCAGCTATTGCATTCGTGGTGTTCATACACAATTTTCTGTTTACAGATTTTAAGCTACAGAAGCTTCTTATACTGCTTTAGATTTTTCCTTAAAAATCAGAGTGGCTACAGTTAGTTGAGTAGTTTAAGAGTGTATGGAAATTCTGTGGTCTGTGTTTCGACCAATACTCATGGCGAATTTTCAGGAATTGCTCAGAGTTTTTATGAGAAATGGGGTTTCCCTCACAGCTTAGGAGCCATCGATGGTCGTCATATTGCGATATAAAAGCCTTCTAATTCAGAATCATTCTTTTACAATTATAAGAACTTTTTTTCGTCGTTTTACAAGCGGTAGTTGATGCTAACTACAGGTACGTCTTCATCGACGTAGACAATTGCGGTCACCACAGCGACGCAGGAACGCTCAAAACGTCTAATTTTTATGAAGCATTAACTTAGCATAAGCTATGCAATTCTGGTTGATGATACAATATCAAACTCTATGATCACTTTACCATTTTTTTTATTGGTGACGGTGCCTATCCAATATTGGAGAACCTCATGAAACTACTTCCAGGTGGAAACCTACCGCCCGAGCCAACTTTTTTCAACAAAAAATTGTCACGTGCTCGTGTAATTTTCGAAAACAGTTTTGTGTAATTATAAAAGTTACGTGTCTGTCACAAAATATTTTGATTGATTTAGACAAAGATGTACTTGATTCAACAATTGATTATACTATCGTTACTTTAAATAACGCCGCTGCTAATGAATTCGTTTAAGGATATGGCAAACAGGTACAAATCGAACTTGTAAAATATTTCGTACAAAATGAATAATTTTATATGTTACATTCTGTGATTACGGAGTTTTACGTGCATTTAAAAATAAAATGTTTTCCACTGTAGAAACTTGTAAAGACATGGATTTTATTACACAATAAATTTAGTTACTATTAATGATGCATCGTTAAATTTTTTTAAATGTATCTTGTACACTATACTTTTCAGTCAATAATCATTAAATGCGCTAAGTGCTCGTACAACACCTATTTATGCAAACTGTTACTCATAACTTTCTTTTATCACTACTGATCGAGTTAGGAAAAAAAAACCCGCGAATTTTTCTAGCGCCAGCTATTGAATTTTGCCTAAGGAATTCAATCTATTGAGGCTTGTCTTATGTCAGGATATGCACGTACAGGCGCTTATGTAAATATATTAGAAAGAGGGTCGTGCGTCTTCCTTGTGCCTAGCTCAGTGTCTTTTGCAAGTCGGCTTACTGCCACTGTAATATCATCAGATTTTAGTTCGAGGATATTTTTTGCACCAAGCTGCTCGAGCCACGCTGCTATATGCAGTAAGGTGCTTTCACAAAGGATAACTTAGTATTTGGAAGGATATTATAAAAATTATGAGATTAGCTAGACAAATTTATTTTAAACAAAACTTACCTATCTATTACAAAATTGTAGACAGGTAGCTTTACAACTTGTTACATATATCATTACTTATATTAAAATGTCATGCAAAACAGTTCTAGATTTGTAAACTTGAAAAATTGAAAATCTAGTTTATGTTTCTGTCCACTAAACATGTAAATTTATTATGTAATCAAGAAAAATACTTTTATAAATAAAAATTCAGCAATTAAAATTTTTAGTCCCTTGAATCAAGGATCATAGCCCTTTTCTTTTAATAACAAAAAAAATGAACTAAAGTACGAGCAATTTGGAAATACAGTTTAGATGCTGCAAAAACAAAAGCATAAGCCGCAATGATAATTCAGTACCTGAAAACGAAGAAAACAAGTTAATTAAGAAACTAATTTTTACTTTTCTATAGAAAAAAGGTGAACTCTAAATTTACCTAATGAACAATAAATTATCATCTTCACACTTTTTGTTTGTAGTCTTTGAATCACAAAAATTATAAAAACAATTAGTGTGTGCCAAAATAGAATATGGTGACTCATGGATTTTATAAGTAAATTTTTAATTTACACTATAAAATGAACATGGAACCGCAGATATCACCAGCTTTATATTTAAAATAAATTCAGCAATAAATATTTATGCCAGTGCATCTGCGTTGCTGGAACTATTAGAAGATAAGAAAAGTCTACCATCAGGGAACGGCATAGTAGGATTATTCTGAAGTGCACAGCTACTACTATCATTCTTTGCAAAAAAAGTTGCAGTAATGCGGGCTACAAGAGCTGTTAAAGTAGCAGTAGAATCGTCTTATGATTGGAAAATGGTGTAGCTAGTACATCATCGCTTTTTTTAACCCTTTGATGTATTGGAGGATTTATTGTAGTGGACTTCATAAATTTTTGAGTTTGTTTGACATAGACTAATGAGGTATGCTGTGAGCTAGAAGTATTTGTTACTAAAGGAGTAAGATTATTATTTGTTGTACTAGATGTTTGTGGAAATGTATCTCCACTGGCATTGGCAGAATCGGTATGAATTGCAGCTGACACAAAATTTGATGGTGTTGGAGGGAGCGATGAAAGTGCATGAAAGTAAGCCGGTGGTATTCCCCATGATGATGAAGGTTGATGAGGATGTGAGGGTGTCATTGTGGTTGATGAATACTGAAGAAGTTAAGATGGTGGCCCTGTAAAAGCTGAAGCTGAAACATCGCTGATAGTTTCAATGCCTGCTGCTGAAAGGAAGCAATGCGAATCATGCACGTAAAAAGATGGTGGTATAGCAGATTGTTGGGAGGAGTGAAGAGGAGCAGGTACTCCTGACGGTACTAAAGAAGAGTACGGAGGAATGAAGGAATTTAAAGAAAATAGGGGATATGAGTACACATGACTGGGTAGTCCTGCAGAAGATAAAGGCGATGAATAGGGGCAGGGACTGACATTTGCTAATGGACTTGCTGTAATGAACTTCCTGAACTTTCATAAGCTGGCATGGATGGAAAAGAGTAGTAAGATAAATGCGTATTCGTTTTAGGGTTTCTAGAATAAATTGAGCGATAAACATAGTACCTTGATGTAGTTCTCCATTAGTTGTGTGATCCAGATTATAACGGGCAAATACTTCTTCCTCGCTTTCTTTTGACGACAGCCCAACTTAAAAATGAGATTGGAAATGATAAGCTATGTGGATGTTAAAAAAACTCAATATGTCCTGAAAATAAGCGAACAATATTTACCTGCAGGCTCAGGGCTTTCGGGTTTAATTTTTTTATGCGACTTTAGGCTCTGTTATGGTATGACTGACAAGGATGATGTCATCTATAAAAAAAATATAATACATAGAGTTTTAATGATTGATCAACATTAGCAAGTATTGTAATTGGTTAGAAATTTTCAGCAACTGGACTGTACACTACAGATTGTTGACAACTATACCAAACAATTAGGTATGTAACAAATCAGTTCATACCATGATTTGACCTTCTTTTTTTTCTTAGCTCCTTCTGCCGCTGAAAATTGACTGTTGCCTGTGAGTAGATCATCAATATTTTTCTTTGATTCTTAGCAAATAGTTTAAGTCATCGTCACGAGACGGTTTCTACAACGATCTTTCGGATGTGCATAAAATGAACAGTTTTGACCACATCAGTTCGAAAAAAAATTTACGATGGTTTTATGTGGATTACGTGTGGGATCAATGTGCGAAAAAATATCATGTGATGTCTACTCTTAAGACATCAGCATTTTGCACGGAAGCAGTGGCGTTGTCATTTGCTAGCATGTTTTGCAAATAGAAACTGTTCATGTTTGGGCTGGGAGACAAATTTAAGTTGTTCGTAATATTAGACAGGGTCTGTAACAAAGAGTCCAAATAATTAGTTTATTATCTAGCTATTTTTTGATCCGGACGACATTTTATAGATTAAAAATAAGGCCACTTAGATTACAGATGCTATCTGCGCTATCGCCAGATCTGCAGCCTTGGGTCAATCAGTCTTTGTGATCTAATCTATTCTTTAAGCTGTTTTACTTATTCGTGACTACGTTTTTTAAGAAAAGTTAAAAACAATAACTAATGAATAAAAACACAATTGAACATAATTTAATCTATGCTGTAAAGTTACTAATATTAATTGTACGTGAAGATATTTTTCCGAAGAACCAATTCATGATATTCCTTCTTTTTTTACATTGATTAATTTGAAGAAGAATAGCTAAACACTTGCAATGACATTTTGTTAACTTACTAGTCTTTTCCAACTTTGCAGCAACAGCCTCCCACTCTTTTCCTTTCTTATAGCTATTTTGACGTTGAGGGTGATCCTTTTTCCAAAGCATTTCCCGACATTAAACTTCAGAAATCACCAATTACTCTTCTATCACATCTGTTTTTAGTTCATCTTGATGAAAATTGAACATAAGCCATGAAATGTACAACGGTTCGATGTTTCAGATCTTAAAAATATGCAATCAAAATATATACGACAGTACAAAATAATTAGAACGATACTGCACCCAGAAATTTTATTTAACGTCTAAGACGCTTGTTTTGAATAAAACAGATTTAGTCTTTAAGTATATTAATTTAAATATTAGAGACCAAATAAACTTAAGGGCGAAGAAAGAAAAATTGTTAAATTGTACCGTTAAAAAATTTTTGAGCGTATGAAGTGCTGTAGATGTCACGCAAATAAACATGCAATAAACGTCTTGCGTACTGTGGTGGAACACTTCGAAGTGCATTGATAAAGAAAAGGAGTTTATTTAAGTAGAGTATAAAGCACTAAATTACTGCAGAGTAAACTAATGAGTAGACTACAGAGATTTATACAAAACATCATTCGAATAAATAGTTTCAAAACCAACATTACTAAATTTTTTAGAACTAATAAGTCAAAATTGATAGTTTTACAATAAAAATACATTATTTTAGGCCTATGTAAACTTGGTATGTAGGCGTCAGAAATCAATCTAAGAAATTATCCTAATATCCCTCAATGTGTCTCCATTTGCCAGGTCAAGATAAAAAGCTCGTATGTGAATTTAAATATCCAATCCGAAGCAGAGCACTAAATAATAATAAAATGAAATTTGGGATCACTTTTTTTCAGAGTATCTTGGATAAATTAGCCAAGAGAGAGAAGTCTGCGGGATATACATATCTGCATCAAAAAATAAAGTTGCAAGAGGTCTGAAATGCAAAGAAAGATTTTCCAACTGGATGGCAAATATCGCTACCTTGATTGCAGATAATATAAGTTTGTGTAAACTGCAGGCCTTCTAGAACTGTATTTTTAGGTGCAGCAGTAAATCTAATTAACTTTATCCTCTGGCCTGAATTCTCTACAAGGCTAAGGGAAAAATGTGATTACAAAGTTCTGCTGCGGCAGCAAAGTCTTCGCTTCGGATGTGATGCCTGAATTTATATTGTCACTCTTAATTACCTGAGCGATTAAAGAAGAAGAGCAAAAGATGAGAATTTCTTGAGTCGACTTCAGGCACCAAAACATTACGTTTAGATGAGTTTATCCACTTTTTTTAACCTCAAGAACTCCCAAACACATTATAAAAATATTAAGGGAAATGGATTCACTCACTTGTATGTTACCAAATAAATTATGAAAGTATTTATTTATTAAATCGGCCATTATACTAACCAATGGCATACATATTCTTCCACGTTTATGTATTCACGCTGGTGTACGGTGACGGTGCCCCAACGAACGATAGGCTTGGCCAGTCTATGCTGAGCTATGCTAGGGTATGCTAGGTTGTGCCGGGCTATGCCAGGCTGCTTGGCTGTGTATAGAAAGACAAAGGCAGGCAAAAGCATGTACGATAGCGTAAGGTAAGCCAGGAAATGTTCGGCTTTGCTCGGCTTTGCAAGCCTATACCGCCGCGAGTAGTGATCTTATGATAAAGTAATCAGACTTTGCCCGTGTGGTTACGGACTGGCTTTAAATATTTTTGAAACATTTTTGAACACCAATCACAGTTGAGTTCGCGTGCGAGTGCAAGTGAGAGAGACAGTGGGTGCGAAAAAGAATAAAGACAAAAACTGTATATATAGATATAGTTGCAGCAACAACATGGCTGTGCTTAGTCTGATCACTTCATTATAAGATCTTTAGCCGGGAGAGGTAACGGTGGTACAAAGCGAGACGGATATGTATGATTTGCCTAGGTAACGCAAGAGCGCGCGGAGATCGCTTATCAGCACTTATCAGAGACCTTATCACCGTCGAGGCTGGTACAGACATTGCTGGTATGTTGGGTGCGTTCGATTAAAGCATGTTCGTGTCCCAATCGTATCCCAATCGTATCCCAATCGTATTCTCGGCTGAAGCTATAATAAGGGATACGATTGGGATACGATTGGGACACTCACACGCACAAATCAAACGCACCTTGCGTAACTTCACTCACCACATTAGCGTGCAAGCACTAAGTTTTAAATGAACGTTTCCATTTACTTATTCATCGTAATCTTATGTCAAATGTTAGCGCTGGCACGCTGTCGTAGTGTGTACAGTTACGCGATACCACTCCTGGGACATGCTAACTGATACCGAGATTTTTACAATGATATGTCGCTGAGCATTGAAACTTACGACTGCAAGTTCGATTAAACCACCTAATATTTTACAGCTTCAAGGAAAGAGAAAGTGTCGCTCAACTTGTCCCGTTAACATTAACCGCTGAAACTTCAGTCACGAGCATATTTGTACGACAATAGTATGCATTCTAAGAAAATTAAGAAAATCTCTAGGACGTTGGCCACTGAAAAAGAACCTTTACGTCCTCTTCTTGACCCCCCTCCCTCCGTCCTCCTTGCGAGCACTAGCTGTGCACGTGCGTCGTCAAACGCCTTCTGAACTTATTGAAATAATTTTCAGCGAAATCAGGATAGCCTGCCTCTGCTTTACTAAACAATAATAATAAAAACAACAATTGTAACAGCAACACGGCAGGTCAGCATCAGTGCAAAAATAATGTCAAAAAAAATCTATTATTTTTGCAGTGATTAGCGTGGACGATTCCATATTGTCACGAGAGATTCCTTCCGCAAATCAATGTAAGATCACCGACGTTTTTTGGACTACGATTCCAGAGAATCAGGATAGCGCTCAACATTGTGCTTACAATACGATTGCACACGAGCAGCAATGAATTAATTAATTTATTGAAATTTTCACCTGTGATGTCTTTATTGATAAAACATTACAAAATATTAGTGCAAAATAGAAAACGGAAATGTTTATAAGGAATTTTTATTGCCACATAATTTTTTCGTACTCAAATTAGAATGTAATTCGTTCCGCTCTAAGTATACCTTCCTTAACAATTTCGATATGATTGTAACATGTATATGTACATGTATATATATATGGATGTGTTGTGTACAATTGTAAGTAATAAATGACTTAATGCTAATAATTTGGCCAACGTTGATTTTTGTTCCTATAATTGAAAGAATTGCATCAATGCATGCTTAAAGGAAAATGTTTTCGCAAGAACGTGAAGCGAAGTACAAATAAAAAAAAATATTAAAAAATCATACAATAAAAATATAATAAAGTAAACTGTCAATTTTTCATAACCACTCATTAATTACTTTCTTTTCATCAGTAAGTAATACTTGGTCATCTACACATGTTTCTTTTATATTTTCTGTAGTTTTTCCGACTGCGGATTGAATTGCAGGAATAGGATTGTTCTGGGTTAATAAAATAGGAATATTGATTGAAAAATGAGGTAGACAATTAGATAAGGTGGATTAAGAATGCGGTGTAACAATTAAAGAAACAAAAGTAGAACCTTGTCACGTCAGTTAAGGTGAAGGCGTTGGATTCGGAGACGGTGGTAAGTACAAGTGTTGACCAAAAGGTGCGTGCGAGGTCGGGTATGCTTGTGGATGATTACGATTGTAAGAAGCTAAGTTTGGATTTAGTAACATGGAACGTCCCACCAATCAAGCGTTCAAGCGTGAGTGCAATGCGTATCCTGGTGGTGCAGTGTGCATTTGTAACTGCGTCACCGTCACGTAGTCATGCGGTAAAGCATTCGGTGGCAGATAATTAATCCGACTATGTGCAGTGTACACCTGCGGATGAGGTACCTGATGTTTTGCAGCTGGTGACTGGAAATAATTGAGTTTCGATGTTGATGCAGTGTAAGATATCTTGGTAGGTGTTTGCCCTGGAAGAATAGCGTTGACTGGCGGATAGTCTACACTTGGTAGCACAGCATGCAATTGCAGGTACCCTACGTACTCTCGTGATGCAGCATGCAACTGAGGATGAATAAAATTCTGGTAATGCGTTGTTTGTGACCCTAGATGACTCACTGATTTAGATGACCAATGCGATTTCTCGTAACCTCGTAACCTATAATATTTGAACTCAATAATGATTGATGATGTTCAACATTTGCATTTTAGCGTTTTATACGTACCTTTGTCCAAGGGTTCGGATTCTATTTCCGTTTTTATAGGCCAAGGAGTATTTTTTTTTCCGCCAATAAATGTTATATATTTAAAAATGTAATTATGAATATAAATTTAATAAATTATTAACAAAAGATGTAGTAATTACATAACTAATACAAACGTGTCAGAGAAAACTTTGTAATTATATGAGGCCTTAAGAAATTATCGCATTGTACGCGTACACCAGAAGGAAAAAAAATCTACATATATTATCAAAACTTTTTTTGCTGATGTGCTCAGAAACAAAGACGTACAGCATTAATTAACTAAACTAATCAGCACTCGATCGAGTACAAGAGACAGACGACATCGAAACGGGGAGAGATTTTTTTCTTTTTGGTGCATGTATACGATGAAATCATTTAACACCCTGTATATGTTTATCGGTAATCTTTGGAAAACTGCATAAATAAAGTAACTACATTTTATGTTCTCAATGTCATAACCCATTCAGTAAAGTTGTACTCACTAGGGTCTTGAATACTGCTTGTAGTACTAGGTGGGTTGTCTTCGTTTAGCATAGTCATAGCTGGCGTACAATGTACTTAGAAGGTCTTTCCGCCGCTTCTTACAATCTAAATTGCAATTGTTTGGAGACAACACGACTGGGCGATTGGATTGAGTATAACATGCCACGAAATCAGTGACCACATTCCGAAAAGACAGAATTAGATCTGGATGAATTTGCTGTAAATGGCTCATCAATGTTTCAAAAAATGTGATGCCCAGCATGGGTTGTTCTGTAGTTGGACGTTTTTTTTTATCTGTTTTCAAGTACTGGACTTCATGGTTTCCGTTAATAAGCATTTTGTTGGACACAAATCTTTAACCACGTCAGTAATATAGTCTAAATAACCAGACGTATTTCTGGATTGTTCGTCATCAATAAGAAATTTTATGGAATGAAATTGATGCCAGTTAGATGCGTACGGATTGAAAGCTGTATATATCCAGATCTGGAAAAGTTCTCTTTCTCTGTTTCTTAAAAAAACTTAGCAGATAAATTCTACCGCTTTTTTTTTTTTAATCCTCGTATAGAAAAAATCCTAATAATTTATAATAACTTTCACAAAAATTTGGACTTAAGGAACCAAAAATTACCAAGTTTCTTTGAAATTTTAACTCAGGCTTTCGCTTTTACATAAGCATTATTATAATGAGGATCAGTCTTATTACATATAGGTATAAGAGGTTAAATGTCAGAAATCTGCTGCTCTTCTTACGTCACAATAAAATTCATATCCTCGTGGTGCACCTTCAGCAGCAGCAGCAAAAGTAGATAGCAACTGCAGTAAGAACGCTGGCAAGGACCAGGATCGCAGTATGTCAAAAACTGGGAGAGCAGCAACAATGCAATAGTAGCCAGCAGCGGCAGTCAGCAGCTAGACACAGGGCACACTTACGAGTACTAGATTATATGGTGGCACGCCGTAAGCTGCAGCAACAGTAGCAGCGGCTGGCATCCGCAGTTAGTAGCGAGGCCAAGGGCACTTAAGACGGCCGGGCTCATAAAGCGCCGTCAGCAGCAGCAAAAGTGGACAGCAACTTAGCTGTACCAAGGACACTTGCGACTACCGGTGACCTGGGCACCTAAGCTGCAGCAGTAGCTTTATTTATCACTGCTGGTGTGTGTAAACCTTATAATAAATTATTAAAAAAACTCACTAATAGTCAACCGTAGGCAATTCACACACAAGCGCCAAGGTGTGACCAGCTGCAAACATAGCTAACGACGGTATGAAACACGTACGCGGGGCAGAGCTGCACTCAAAATTCTGCTCGGGATCCATTCAAACTAAATTGGTGCTATCGATTGTAAAAGCCCAAGTTTAGTGGAGTTGAACATATAGTATGTACTCTAGCGCGAAACTAGAAATTTTTAAAATCGAGCCCACATCAATATTCTAAAACAATTAATCAACCATAATTAAAATACCAGTTAACCTAGACCGCTGACTTTTCTCGCGTTTGTATTATCAACAAATTTTTCATATCATAGTAACAAGTACTAGTTAACTTATAGCACTACTTTTCTCGCGTTTAAATTTATTACATTATTATCAATAACATAAGAACTAATATCAGTTAACCCAGACCCCGGACTTTTCTCGCGTTTAAATTAATAACATAATTAATACTATCATAAGAACTAATATAAGTCAACCTGAAGCGCTACTTTTCTTGCGTCTACATTTATTACATGACTATTAGTAACCTAAAAACTAATCCGAGCTAGCCCAGATCGCTGACTTCTCTCGCATTTAAATATATTAAAACCTTTCGTGTTTAAGATTCGTCATACTTGCACGTGCGCGTAGACAAACAGTAAACAATAAATGGTCTTCTGTTATTGGTGCAGGTCCTTTCTCGACTGTTTCTGTGCGTATGCACGAGAAAGCGTGCGCAAGGGAAACGTGGGGGCACGTTGAGCGTCGCACAAGTCGCAAAAAGCTATTCGTGAAATATATACTGTGCAGGCGAAGTAAGGGTATTCTGAGCACGTGGCAGCACATGCTAGCGCTTGCAGGCAGTCGTGCGCTGCAGGCTGCGAGCTGCGAATGCTTGCGAGCAGTTGTACGCAAATGCAAGCATACGCTATCATACACTAGCTACGTTAGCGCTCGCAAGCAGTCACTAGCAATTCAACGCACATAAAAGTATATACTAGCATATACTAGCGACGTCAGGGCTCGCAAGTTGTCGCATGCAGATAACAAGCAGATGTACAGACGTCTTACGACGTCACTGCACGCATAAAGGTATGGTGCGGTCGTAAGAGGGAGAGAGGAAGACGCGCGAAGTTCGTGCATTTTTATTAGCCTTATCGCTACGGCAAACACTGTTTTTTTTTGTCGCTACCGTTGTCACCACTGTTATTGCTTCAGCTGCTATTACCCGTGGCAACCAATTTAAACTATAAGAATAAGAGAGAACGTGTCCAATGCGTTAACTCTCACTCTACTGTAGTTCCAAATACCTCGTTATTGTAGTAGTGCCTGCACAGTGGATGCACACAGGTAATAAGGCCGTTATACACCTTACACTGCGTATCGGCGGACGCTTTGGCTAGGCACCGCAATCATGTAGTAGACCAAGCAGAGATACTCCCGCAAAGTCAAACGAAGAGAAATTGTCGTTGGTGGGTGAAAATAAGCTGTGAGCAGGTCTATTTTAACCCTATCTGATACATGCAGTTGAAGACATACCGGAGGATTTTCCAAGTACGCTGAGACATACCTACTTTGAATCAACTTTAAACGCAAACTATCATCGTACTGTGCAATTTATTAACATTGTGAGACTTATTGAGGAATTTGAGAACAATGTTACTTGCAGGCCTTATATTTTTGTTTGCCATTACGTTGTAAAACATAAAAAGTGCTTAGTTACTGTGCATATGTTCGCCAGTTCTGCAAGTAACTTTGCTTGCAGATCTCTCGACTAGTCTTCTACACGTTTATGCTGCTGATGATCACACCACCGTTTCCTTTAGCTATAATTTGCTGCCTCGTTAATAACGCCCCATTACAACGTCTTTGCTGCTGCCGTGCTATTACCTAGCCACCGTTGATGTTACCTTACCACCGCTGCTGTTGTTGATTCATCTTCAAACTCTTGATAAATCTTGTCCATAGAACAACAATAAAATTTAAGTGGAATAAAGTTGACGTAAGACTTCTTATTAAGTGCAGAGATTAGTAGAGAGATTGCTAACGCCAATGCTACCAGGCACGTCAACTTTTCAAGCCACTGACTCAAGCGCCACTCCATGGCCAGCCGTCAAACCAGGCACACATCTTACTCGACGAGAGGCTACGTCACGAAAGGGGTGGAGCCGAGGTGTGTGCCTGTAAGTGCGGGAGAGAGGAGTAGACATGTGCACGTTGGTATACAAGGTGCTACAGGAGCGAAGGGGAAATGTATATAGACGCTGTGTGTGCCTGCAAGTGCGAGAGAGAGGAGCAGGCATGTGCTATATAGGTCTACAAGGAAGAGGACTCAAGAGAAGAAAGGAAGGAAGATGCAACCGATGATGTCTATGTATATACAAGGTACAGCTGAGCGGAGAAAAACCAACCTAATGTGCACATGTGCAGGCGATGATTGCGATGTTTTTCTTTTACTATATGCATAGCACTCTTTAACTTATATTATATACAACTGACACGCTGTTACACGATATTGTACGTATAAACTTGTGGGCACCAATTAATTATCTCTTGTTATCTAGTTAGTAATGAACGAGCTACAGCCTAAGCGCTGGAGGTTTCCAATAATCATATGCCGCTTTGATGCAATACATATCTGCTGCGTTGCTAGTCCAGTTGGTTAGTACGGAATGTCTAACTGGAATTTTGTGCGGTCCGAGGCTCGAATCTCGCATGACTCAAATCTTTTTCTGGCAATGTATCAGTCTATTTAAATTTTTTAATTTATTTTAACCCTTTTGAATTCATTTATTTTCAATTTTTGAGTAAAAATGTATTAGTTTATAAAGTTTCATCAATATCTGAACCATAATCAAGGTACATACAGGAGTTTGTATAAAAAATTTTTTTTTCTTACAAGTGCATACCTGCATAATCGATAAAATTTGTTTTCTACATGTACTAATATATAATTTTTACTTTTTTATTATTGTTTATTAAAAAGCATGGGATATTTTACGTTTTTCAAATCAAGATTTCAAATAACAATGATGAATTGCTGAACAATTTTTTTCACAAAAATCGATGTTTATAAATAGATCATGAAATTAAACATTACACATTATCAATTGATCAATAAAAATAAAACTAACGTGCTACCTCGCAGTGGGGATCAGAATCTAAAAGTAACAAAACGAAAAGGGCTGGTTGGGTCAACACTCAAAGTATCACATTAAAAACACAAAATTATGTGAGAAAAAAGCCAGTCACAAAAAAATTCACTTCATTCAATATCGAATACAATCACTGTAACTCGAATACAATTTACTTATTTACAAACATACACATCCGTAAAAATTTTTACACTTTTATTTACATTTGCTGCGTTGTTTTATTATATTACAAAAAATTATTTATTAATACTTTAAGGTAAAAAATCTGTGATCTGAGGTAATCAAACGAGTGTCCACGTTATTTACTGAATTATTACGGTCTTGTAGCTTATGGCTGTACGCTTTTTTTGTAATTTGAAAGATGTTCATCGACAAACTTCGAATAAACTGACTTTTATTCCGTCCCATCACGCAATAATTTGAAAAAACTAAAAGAAATTAAAAATTCTGCAGATTTGTCCAGTAATTTTTATAAAATTAGTTTTACTTATAACGTATATCTTTGAAGCTGTTATTACTGTACCTCACTGCAACCCAAGTTAAAAAACATATTTTGCACTCAATTATCTCAAAAACTTGGTATGATACCCTAACTTTAAAAAATGTTTAATAACATGAAAAAATTACATGTGTAACATATTTTAAATTCAAGAAAAGTTTCATTTGACAGTAGGTACGGATTTTCTACCTTAAGAAAACTTATAATCCAGCTGCGAAGAGATCGTGGTGAGTGAAAATTAAAAAAAATAGTCTGCATTTTCTTAACATATACGACTATTTAATACAAGTTATACGTTTTTAAATAAAAAAAACGTTATGTTGTAGTTCGAAAACTAAAACTGCAATTGCTTTTATAAATAGCTTTTGAATAATTTAACATA
>JAPYYV010001416.1:0-35973 GCA_030522625.1 Copidosoma aretas | reverse complement strand
TTTTTAAATTAGTAAAAATGAACAAATTTTATTTTGCTATGAACCTGTGCTCAACATTCATTTAAAATAAATTGACATTAAGTCTGATGTTCCGAACTACACTAAAAATTTTGAAATGCAAACAATTGTTGTATCAGGTATATAAAAAAAAAAATATTTTGCAAAAATGGTACGTCAATGGGATTTCACTTATTGATACAGTGATTATTTACTAATTTAAAATGTGCTCCATACAATTTACTTACTAATAGTGTAAATATTCACTTATTCTAATCTGTTCACTTATAACATTGCCAATAAGTGCATGTACACTTATTTTAAGTGTGTTTTTACTTTTTTTTTTTTAATTCTTATTCCTACAAGTACACCAAGATGTAGAGGGTGTGGAGGGTGTTGATGCTAATTCTAACTATATGACCTCTTTTTACCCTAGTCTCCGTCGTAATTTGGAACCCACAACCCCTTGTCCCATATTTTTCCCAACTAATATTACCCTCTCTTTTCACCCCTGGATCTCACTTTTTCCACTCTGTTGATAATCACCTTATGGTTTTACCATATGGAAAATCATATGAAAAAACCATATGGAAAATCCATACAGAAAAACCATATCGTTTTTGTTACAAATATTCATGTGGTTTTCTACCTAAAACCATATGGTTTTGTAGTGATAACTATATGGTTTTACCATATGGAAAACCATATAAAAAATCCATATTGACTTTTTTTTTCGCCATGCTAGGTGTTATCAATCGTATGGCAACCTCAAAACTGGGGCCTTTAAGTATGTTAGCTGGAAATTCTAATAAATCATGAAATGTGTGTGAATTTTTTTTGTTTTCAGCAAAAATACGCAAAGCCCCTAGTTTTGGTGTTTCTATACGGATGATAACGCCCATTGTGGCCAATGCAAATATGTTAAATCTTATTTTGGTTGAAAAAAAAAGCATCCGTATAAATTTTTTATATGATTTGCCATATGGTGAAACCATATAGTTTTCAACACAAAACCATATTAGTGTAGTTTTAGATAAAAAACCACATGGATATTCGGAACAAAAACCATATGGTATTTCCATATGGATTTTGCATATAGTAAAACCATATGATTTTTTTTAACAAAGCCAAGTAGTCTCACACCAACCTAGAGTGCCGACAAGGCCCACCCCCTGGTCGCCCTGTGGTGCAGAAGCTCTTTCCACCCCTGTATCCCGCCCTTTTACCAACTAGTCCCGCATCCATCCAGAGGGCCCACGGAGCCCACCTTCGGATCGCCCTGTGGTGCAGAACTAGCCACGAGACTTTAGGAACAAATACCAGCCGGAAACAACTCTGAAAAAATTTCCAAGTTATTGACCCGACCGGGGTCCGGGATTCGAACGCGCGCTTCACTTGAACAGCCGTACCACAACTGACAAAGACTTACGCCTTAGCCAACTGAGCTACGACTGCTCCTTTAAACTTTCACTTATACAGATTTAGAGAGTTAAATTACACGTGCGTACACAATATTTTTCTAAATACTCTCTATAGTGAAACAGTTAAATTTTACTGTGAATTTGTTAAATGCTTACTTTTTACAATGAGCAAACAACTTTCAAGTTATAATAAGTCTATATTTCATATTTGAAGTGAATTTTGCTCATTCAACTTTAGAGAGATACTGTACTGTAGGCAGCAAAAGAGTAAAAAGGGTATCACTCTCTGTCTATGTCTTTCTTACGTAGCATATCAAAAATCGCACTCGCACGGTGCCTACGTGCCAGCTTCCTATTATAGAGTAAGATGTGAGAGATATTAAAGAAAAAATCGGGGGGCACATTGAAAATAGGGGTAAATAGGGGAGAAAACGGAAAAATAGAGGGAAAAGGGGCAAACAAAAAAAAAGAGGAAAAAGGAGAAAATAGGGGAAAAGTTTCATCCCTGAGAAAAGAACTACAGTCATTGTTACCGTGAATTTACGGTAAACGTGGGATTTGCTATAATTTTTACTGTTATACTACGGTAAAAATTATCCTGATGAAGGGAGAAAAATTATAGTAAATGCAAACTGTACGGTAAATTTACGGTAAAAATTACTGTAGTTCTTTTCTGCGTAAAGAAAAAGAAATTTTCTATGATAGGACTTGACTCATTTTCTAAAAAGAATTTTTTTTCTATAAATAGCCTTGATGATTAGAATTACGTCTATGAAGTATCGAAACATTAAAGATAAAATAGACTTTTAACGTCACACACCACAGAACATCAGTTATACATACAATATGTACTTTATATAGGGATGTAAGCAATTTCTTACGAATGATAGTTTTTCCATATGTTGAGCCGATAAATTACGTCTTAGAACACAAGATTCTATTAATTTAGTATCGCTTCATACAGAATAAAACATATTTGGAGCGGGACACTACATCAAATATACACAATGTATAAAATAAAGACCGTATTTAATAATTTTACACGTTTTTTGGAAGATAAAATATTTTCTTATTTTTAGCCGATGATTCAAGTCTTCGCATAAGAGATACTAATATTTTAGTATCGCTGCTTACAAAATAAAATTTAATTTAGAGCGTGGGACTGCAGCAAATAGGCATGATGCATAAAATGAAGACTGTATCTAATAATATTACACATTTTCTTGAAGATAGAAATTTTTTCTTATTAAGAGCCCATGATTTGTGTCTTGGCAAACGAAATACGCTAAATTAGGTATATATACTTTGAAAGTAAAAAATATTGACAAAGAAAATTACACTGCACTGTTTGTATTGCATGAATTGTCACCTTTTTCCGCACGTTTTCTTGAATATAATAGTTTTCGTTCCTAGTGCGCATTTCTTACAATAGGGTCTGTTTTTCTAGCATCATGTACATTTTCTGTAGTGTCACGCTCTTAATATATTTCATTTTCATAGTAGAGATACCTAATTATTATTATCTCATTGCCGGGACTAAACTAATCGGCTAAAGATAAGAACAAAAATTTATTTTTAAGAAAACGTGTAAACTTATTGAATAAGGTCTTCATTTTATGCATCGTGTATATCAGCTGTAGTATCACGCTTTAAATCTGTGTCTCTTCTGAATTGGAGACACTCAATTAATAGTATCTCGTTTTCCGAGACATAAATTATCGACTAAAGATCAGAAAAAAAATTGTTTCCAAAAAACCCCATGAAATCTTACAAAGGGTCTATTATGGTATACGATAAAATATTAACCATTCATACGTGTGATTTACGGTACGATTCCGTAACTTTAAAATTATTTAAATACATCTTCATTCTAGTATCCAACATTTTATCCAAAATAGCAAAAAAAAAAAAAAAAAGAAAAAAAAAAAAAAAAAAAAAAAAAAAAAAAAAAAAAAAAAAAAAAAAAAAAAAAAAAAAAAAAAAAAAAAAAAAAAAAGAATATGAGAGGTGTAAAGTGTACAGCTCAGCACAGATGGCGCTTTGTCACCCATATATAATGGCATAGCTTTCAACATATATATAGTTATATGTATCGACAGACATTTCGGTATTCTTAGTACACATACGAGCCCGAAAAATGTGATTGAAAACTTATACAAAACAAGGAGGCTCTGCCCCTGCGCGCTCTGCGCCCCAACCCCCGCCATTAAATTATATTTATTTCCATGATTTTTTGACGAAAATCAAATATTTAGCTAAGGTATATCACAACATAAACATTTGATTCTTTTTCGTAAGTATTAGCCAATCACGAACCAATGATTATGCTTCATCACGAGACTCATACATTTTTTCTCTGTATTAGTATACTGAATTTAAAATTCGCACTTTTTGAAGGCAGCGACCAATCAAGTGTGAGCTACGTCATAGTGAACAGCCAATCCTACAAGAACGGTAACTTGGCAAGCTCAGTTAAGATGGCACCAGGGAGAAGAGCCTTAAGTTTACATTGATATATACCAACGATATATTTTTAACCTTTCTGAACACGAGAAAAATAATTAAGTAATTTCCAGAACCCGGCATCTATGACAAAAAGAGCGAAAACTTTTGAAATGCTCTTAATATAAAAAAAAAAATATGTAGCAAGAAATGACTTACACCAATTAAAAGACTTTAATAAAATATATGTAAGGAATCATTACTAGTTCGATTTCGTCGAGCAAAACATCTTGAGAAAAAAGATCGTAAAGATCATCGCCCTAAGGCTCAGACAAGGCTTTTTGAACACCCATCTAAGTACTAACCGAGCAAAACGCTGCATGACTTTAATGATCGACGAAAATTTAACTCTACCGCTACGCCACTGTTTTAGATATATATACTAGTTGGGCTTCGCCCCCTGCGCACTACGCACGCCAACCCCCTAACAGTAGATTACTGACGATCGTTTACGAATGTTAAATGTAATTTAACGTATATTAATAGTTATTACTAAAAGTTATTTTAATAACATGTCAAAAAACGGTATTTATAGAACTGAAGTAGAAATACAAAGTTTTGAAGATATTTGAAATGTTCATGTTAAAGTTGTTTTTCATATTTTAAAACATACTTTCGGTTATCCATAAATTCAATATCGTTGTTGAGTGGTAACATTGATTCAGGTCATTACAAAGTTATTGATTACAATAAACATCTTAGTGTTGAAGAAACAAAAGTAACTAAATCAATTGTTAAACTTAAAAAATTGTATTTAGAAAATAATAATAATAAAAAGGGAAATAAAAATAATAAATTGAACAAAACAAAAGAATTAAATAATATAGAGATACAAATGTTGGAAAAGTTAAAATCAAGAAATCTACGGTTTATTTGAAAGTAAAGGTAGTACAATACGGATATTGTTTGTTTAGATGTTTTTCATTTTTATTTACTGTAATGATAATAATTACTTTAAAAGAATGTTCGAAATTGTTAGAAACGTTGTTAGTAAATTGAATAAATATAAGAATTACATTTCGAGTCATAATTGTTATCAATTGATTCGTAATAGTTTAAATTATTATAAATACATAGGTGAAAATAATAATTATGGTTATGAGATTCAAATTAGGAGTTTCGTTGAAATATAAACTATTCATATAAAAGTTTTACATGAAAATTCAAGTCATATTATGAGCAATTTGTTAAGTGAAGAAAATTTGATATCATTTTGTTCTGATGTTCAAAATGTGTATTATTTTAATATAGTAGACTAAAATGTGCTTGAAGAAAAAAAAAAGTCATAGAAAAAAATAATTCTTGTAATTAAACATATTTTAATGACGACAATTCACAAAAAAAAAGTATTTTAAAGAAAGAATTTGCAGTTTTTAAAATAAAAAATAGTTTGGAAAAAACTAATGAAAAATGTATGAAACGAAAATATATAGATTGTTTTGATAATGTATTGAAAAAAAGACAACAATGTGAAATAAATTCTATCAAAAGTAGTTCATGCTTCTGTCGATATATATCTTCGGCCCCCTGCGCGCTCCGCACGCCAACCCTCAAATTTTAATATTTATATTTTCATGACTGAAAAATAAATGAAAAAGTTTATTTTTTACTACACATATAAGCGTACAAACATAGATAACCAAAGTGAGCTCATAAACATTCGGTAAAAATTTAAACAGATATAGTCAATACATGAAATTAGTTAACTGATTTATCAACTAATTGTTAATAATTTAATACAAATGATGACTTTAATTGGTATTTAAGGTTAATTTTGATAAATATGTATATGAATACAATATTTACGCAATCATTATCATTACAGAAATAGTTATAAGCCTTTGTTTGTTATTTTTGGTCATTTTAAAATTAGTTATCGATATAAGTTAATAATAAGATATCATTTTGGAATTTTTTCTTAATATTTATAAATGTAAATTATTCATTTTATTTTTTATTTATGTCATCTATAGATTTTTATAAACTTCAACATTTACTTTGTTTGTTTCATGACTATTCGAAATTCTTATCCTCTTATATTAGTACTAACATTGTTTTCAATTTGGTAACTTTTGTGATTGATTATACATAATAAAACTTGTTATAATTTCTTTTTACTTTTACATATTATCATAATTTATAACGCATAACATATTTCTAAACATTCAATCTTTACTGTCGTACCTTATTTACCTACATAAATATCTTATATTTTCATGTAAATTATCTTACTCCAGCATATCTCTCCATTAACTTTTAATCTTATATTTCTGACTGATATTATTAATATTTCATTTGATGTTTTTTTTTTTTCCTCTATACATAGCAATGTAAGCCTTGTATATTTTTTTCTTTTTTTGCTGATCCTATAGTTCATCACTTAAAAACTTCTAAACTCACTAATATTTTATTATTTTTCTCTATTTTTCTCTCTGCTTTTTTCTTTTTTTTACATTTAACAGATAATAGAAATGTCAATTACCATATATTTTTTTCATATTTTCTAATTGACAAACGTTTTCCTTTCCTTTATAAAATTATCTTTGATTTTGTCAAGTTTATTTTTCTTCGTTGTTCTATATCCTATTGTTTTCCAATCCTCCACTTTTTCATGCATAACTTCATCTTTTTTGCCTATTTTGTATTATTTTTTTTTATTAAGTCCGTTAATTCTTTGATTAGTCATTATTGAGGCCCCCTGCTCTTGTATATTTTTTTTATGTGCAAAAAGTAAATTTATTACTATTTTCTTATACCTATTTCTAGGATATTTCTTTCCGCCTCCATTTGTCATATAAATCCTGGTACGTTTGCATTCAAACTGAACATGATACTTGTAATTCTGAATTTATTTTTCCCCTTTTTCTTTTCTTTCTCATTCTAAAATCTATGCCTACGTTGCCCGCCTCCAGCTAAATATGTCTTTGAATTTTTTGTCGTTTCTGTCAAATTTGACACAGTTTTGAAAATTAAAATTAACACGAATGAAAAGAGCAATACTAATAGAGTGGGAGGGCGAAAAAAGCGTAAATGACAAGCAAATAAAGATGTTGACATTGGGTCAGCCACGCTTGACAGACAACTATATAGTTATAGTACAAACTGTAGACTCACTGATAACTTCTTGACATTCAGCAAAACATAGTTTACGTTATGCATAAGTAGAAGTCATAAACTTTACTTGATCCGCTGGAAAGTTCACGAAAAATGGAATTTGCAACTTACAAAACTTTGAAGCTTTAATTTGTTCAAAAATTTCTTTAAGGATCGTATATTACTGTATTTGATTTTACATACTAACATGATCGTATTTTTCATTATTTTGTCATTTAATGATTGAAATAGACATCAATAAAGTCATTTACATATTTTATATATTTTTTATATGTAGTGTAAATTATAAATTTTTTTTATATATTTCAATCTTGATTACTATAAAATAGAAAATCATGTGTAACTATAGAGGAAAAGCAAGATATTAATAAACTATGTAATCAGAAACTTTTCGGCCAATCTGTCCGATTGTTGTAATAATGTATGATTATACTATGTACGTTATCCCAAAACACAATAGACTACTGCTTCAATTCTAAATTACTAAATAAATTAATAATTAATAAACAGTTTGCGCGGGCAATTCTATTCGGTTGGTTAGTCTTAGGTGCTTGGTTTTTACTTTAGTTGGATTCCGTGTTTTGTTGAATTTTACGGGTCTTTTAATATGTGTTTAATCAGCGTTATAACAGACGTTAACTTGTTTTATTTCCTGCCTCAGAAGAGCCAACTTACTTATTCTTGATGTAGTAGAAGAACATTGTATAAAGAAAAAATTTTCTTTTTCTCAAATACAGAGATTAGATGTTATAAAATGTGATTATTTGTATATGTTGTCAGAAGAATTTGCTATTCAGCCAACCTTGTCTATTTACATTATAATTGAAAGTTTAATACACCTTAACAGTGAGTATAATACACATAACTACCTTCCCAATTATATTTTGTATTAAAAAGACATTGCATGGGATTAGGAGATCTTAGCTTATAACTGTTGAGATATAATTTTCTACATTTCAGCACTATTTTGGTTTGCAAACGCTAGTTTTTTTTTTGCACCATCTGCATATATTGAAAGGTATGACCCATTTCTGTAAGAATTGTTATCGTAGCATGTTATTTATTTGGAAATCGAATAAAATATTTTGTTCATACTCTTAATTATTGAATACATGATATATCAATAAACATTATAAGCGTGCAAGTGTATTTGGTTACTTGATTGTAGGTACTTAAGTTGTATCATAATTTTATTTCCAATTACCCAAGTGATAAAAACAATAAATATTTTTAACTTTAAATATTTGTTTTCCCTTCGAATATAAGGTTAAAGTATATTAGGTTTTCTAGTTAAAGATGCTAGAGATTCATATCTATGCTTTTCTTTGAAATGATTTTGAATTAGTAGATAAATTATTTATTATTGAACATTGTAATCGGGTGTTTTTATTTGGTGATGTTTAATGTGCGTAGGTTTTAATTCATCTAAATTTAGTATTGAACGTAGGTGTACGGATTTTGGGTTAGTATCTGTTTCATGAGCTGTATCACTGACCGTCCCTTTTTTTATTTTCTTTCTTGGTACAGCAATGTTGGTTATTTTGACGCAGTAGAACACTGTATTAAAACACGTGTTATCTTTTTGACAAATTTGGAGCTTTATTGCTCTAAAATATGTTTGGTTTTGTTCCTTGTCAAAAGCATGTGCTATCCAGCAAACCTTGGTTATTAACATCATGAATAAAAGTATAATACACCTGTATGGTAAGTTTAATATACGAAAATATATTGCTATTTATATTTTGTAGAAAAAAAAAAAAAAAATTTCGATTGGTATATCTTTGCTTATCACTGCTTGGATATTGTTTGCTAGACAAAATTACAATTATGGTTTGCACATACTTAATATAATGTTAATCTTAAAACATGTTAAATGGAAAATTAATTCATATGCATGAACTTATAATTAAGTTATGTGTGTGTGTATTGTAAAATCGGTTATGAGACTATGGGGGGGAGCTGAGAAGGAGACGAGGAGAAGGTGGAGGGGAAGCTGTGGAAAGCCAAGGGGGAGCTAAGTGGGAGCGGGGGGAGCGGGGGGGAGCTAACCCAAAAAAATTGGGTTAAGTATCACGTAAAAATGACCGAATAACTACGTGATTCGAGGGGGAGGGGGGGGGGGGGGGGGGGGGGGGGGGGGGGGGGGGGGGGGGGGGGGGGGGGGGGGGGGGGGGGGGGAAGCTGGGACATACATTTATTCATACAACTGTAAATTGTAAATTTGTATGAAGCAATCTTACTGTTATATTTGGTAAAGTCTTCTTAGGAAAGTCTTTCTATACATTTTTCATTTCTCCCTATTTGGGATTGCATGTAACAGTTATAAATAAGTCTGGTCCACCACATTTTCTTATAATTGCCATTGCATCCTCATAATGCTGTTTCATGTATCGTGGTCCGCCTATACTTTCAATCAGAATATAAGCATGTAAAAAAAATTGTTACTGGTGAATGGTTTAGATTAAATAAAATAATGATTTTATTAAAACTTTAAAGTACGTAAACATACCTGAATATCATATTTGCAATAAAGCAAAGAAACAATGGGAACAACGACGACGTTCTAGGAAACATAATTCAATCGGTGTATTAAATGTTATTTCTTTAAATGACCCAGTAAGATTTTTTCTAAAATTAATATTAAATAAAAAAAAAGATTGTACTTCATTAAAAGATTTAAAAAGATACGAAGAAAAATTATAAAGCAGCTTCAAAGAAACAGCAATAAAAATAAGTCTTATTGAACATAATTTATAAATTTTAAACATTTTTGAAGAAGCAAGTGTTATTATGCTACCGAATTAATTAAGAAAATTATTTGCATTGTTTTTACTTGCAGAAAATATTTAAGTTGATGATACATGGAGATAATATGAATTAAAATTTACGGAAGATTTCGTTGAAAATAAAATAAATCAATCTCTCTTACATATAAACAGTATTTTTGAATCATAAAATAAGTCTTGTAAAAACTTCAATCTATCTATTCCAGAGAATTTTATTTTGGATGTGGAAAACGATTGTGAAGAAATTGAATACAGTAAAAAAATGTTTATTGATTTGTACCCTATATTGAATAAAGCACAAAACTAAATTTTTAGATGTATATGTAATGGAAGTGATAAGATTTGTTTTATCGATTGTCCAGGATGATCTGGAAAAACATTTTTGTACAAAACTATAATTTAATATTTTAGTTCAAAAAAACAAAAAATTATATCTATGGTGTTGACAGGTATTGCGTCATATCTGCTTTCAAAAGGTATGACAAGTCATATAACTTTCCAATTACTGTTTGATTTTAATAATATTGAAAGCTTATTTTTTGAAATTTATTTGGTTAGAAAAAAATTAAGAGAAGTTGATATAATTATATGGCAAGAAGCGTCAATGATACCGAAGAAAGCATTAGAAGTTGTTGACAAAACTTTGAGATATTTATGTAACTATGACAAACATTTTGGAGGAAAATTAATAGTATTAGGAGGAGATTTCCGTCAAATTTTACCAGTTATTAGCAATAGTAATAGAAGCATAATTATCGAACAAATAATAAAAGCATCATATTTATGGAGTTTATTCAAAATTTTTTATTTAAATACGATCATCCGATTAATTGATGAAAATTTTTTTAACGTGTTGTTAAATATTGGAAACGGAATAATCAAAAAATTTAATATTTCAAACAATTGGACCACAACAGACGTTTGCTCTAAAATATTTGGCAGATACATTGAATTTAAATATAAATAGTGCTATATTAACTACTAATAATGAATACACTATTTTTTTAAATCCTAAAATTTTAAATCATGTAGAAGGAAACGATGTAACGTATTATTGACAATCCAACATACAAAGGAGTTGATAAATTTGATGATGATATTCATATTAATTTTCCCACAGAAGTGTTAAATGAAATTCGAGAAGAATTCCCCGCATAAACTGAGTTCAAAAATAGGAGCCATCATTATCTTAATAAGAAATTTAAATAATAATGATGCACTTTGTAATGGCACGCGATTAAAAATAACCAAATTATTTGAGTTTAACATTTAAGTTTAAATAATTACAGGTGCTAAAATTGGAAATAAAGTTGTTTTACCTAGAATAACATTATGTTTTAGAAACAATACTTCTTTAAATTTCGATCTATACAGAAATCAATTTCCAATAGTATTTGCATGTGCAATGACTATGAATGAACTTCGAGGTCAGAGTTTTGATAAAATAGGTCTTCACTTGAATAAGCCGTTATTTTCTTATGGACAATTATTTGTAGCAATGTCCAGATGCAAAAATTCAAATAATATATTTATACAATTACTCTCAAATAATAATCATAGTATTGACAATATTGTTTAAGAAGAAATTTTTTATGATGCTAACTAAATATTTGATTTATAATTAATTATTATTCTTTATGATGAAATTCGTTTAAAATTTTTTTCAATTTAAATGAGGATTAAAAAGTGGAGTAGGCCTACTTATTTAATTTAAGCTAGTATAATGCTTATGCTACCAAGACAAATGGGGAAACCACTATAAAAAAAGCGCTCCTGAATGATTACCACAAGGTGGAGTGAAAAATCATTTAAATATTTATTGCTCAATTTTTTAAACTTGCATATTATTTTAAATTGTATGATAATTGTTTAAAGATTCATCAAAATAAAATTATACAACTGCTTGACTACATAATAATGAATCATAAATTTTTATGTTTTAGATAAGAGATTCTAGTTTTAATGTGAAAAATGTATAAGCTTTTAAAGGGGACTGGTCAAAACCTGAAGGTTTTCGAAGTTTTAGAGGGGGGATGGTGAAAACCTAAAAATTTTCTAAGTTTTTCAGGGGGCCTGGTAAAAACCTGATAGTTTACTAAGTTTTTGAGGGGGGGCTGGTGAAAACCTGATAGTTTACTAAATTTATGAGGGGAGTTGTAAAAACGTAAAAAATTTATAAATTTCTTAGGGGGGCTGATGGAAACCTGAAAAATTTATAAGTTTTTGAGGGGGGTCAGGAGGGGTTGGGGGGGGGGGCGAGGGGGTGAGGGGGGCACTGAAAAATTAGAAAAATGATTTTTCGCGTGAAATCACGGATAAAACGATCGAATTGTTGAGAGGGGGGTGATGGGGGCTACAAACAAATGACGATCATGCAAATCACGTAAAAATATAACGAATTCACCCGTGAATTAAGGGGGGCAGAGGGAGGGCCGAAATAATTTCGTCCTTATGACTATATGTATAGTAAGATATGTATATACATGATATTCTTTGTGAACGAATGACCGCCGTTCTCCAAAATTGGTTGGATTTATTAAAGTTCTATGGTCGGTCAAAAGAAAGGTCTCGACCTCTAGTTATTAATGCCAAGTGGCATATATAGTGAATCCATATTTCTGATCCAATATGGCTGCCTAATCCACGTGACCTACACATTTTCTTTGATAAAACGATTATAAAACTTGTTGCATGAACCCGACTGGAGTCTACGGAGGCTGAAATTAAAGTTATTGAGTTTTTCTATAATAAGCGATGTGAAAATTTTTTTGTCAGCCATAGAATTCAAAATGGCAGTAAAATACGTGACCTACACTTTTTTTTTTATTAACACGATTGTAAAACTCGCTGCATGAACGAGACTGGAGTCTACGAAGGCTTGAATGAGAGATCTTGAGTTTTTCTTTAAAACGTCGTATGAAAAAATTTTTACCAGCCGTAGAATTTAGAATAGCTGCCAAAACAGGTAATCTAAACCTTCTTTTTTATGCATAGGTCACCAGGTTTAGGCAGTCATATTGGATTAGGAATGTGGATTAACTACGTATGCTACTCGGCATTAAAAACTAGAGGTTGAGACCTTTCTTTTGACCCCCTATAGAACTTTAATAAATCTAACCAATATTGGAGAAGAGGGGTTATTCGTTCACAAAGAACACCTCATATATATACTTACATTATATAGTTATATTTGTGTAGGGCATTCCGCATAAACCCTTCACAGCCCCTACAGGCCCCTCACATGTAAGGGAAAATTTTCTTGTTTTTCCGTTATTCGTACTTGAAATATTTTTCACCCAACCCCCCACCACCGCCTTATCGCCCCTCAACAGCCCCCCCACACGATTTTGTGAGCTCCAACCGGCCCCCACCGACTTTCTCATATTCTTTTTATAATGTTCTTGAACAATTATTGTAAAGATTAATAAAATTTCTTGTATCCAATTCCTAAATTATTAAATTTTTTTTATAATACAATCATACCTAATGTTCTAATACACATATACTTTTTTATATATTTGTACATCAAAAATTTATACATTACACTTCTAATTACATCAGATGATTTGGATAACAATAAATCAATCAAAAACCTTACATTCAAAAAATTTTGGAATACATATTGATATTGTCTAATTTGCTTATATATTTTTCAAAATACTTGAATAAAAATAAGTTTACTTTAACCATTGTATTTCAAAAATGTAAAAATACACATTTATATAATCTAATCTTTTTATCTATTTTTTCACACCGCTTAGGAGGCAAATAGATGGACATGATACATAGATGTAATGAATATTTACATTTATTTGTGATTTTTAATACTCAATAATATGATCATAAATTATTTTATTAATTTCATACTAATAAGTTTGTAAGTATAAAATTCTAGATATAAGCTGTTCAGCTCAAATAATTAACCAAGGTAGGATAAACATCACAGAAAAATAATACAGGTTACTTCATGTAATTACACAGGTATCCGAGAAACTAAAAACAATAGAATCAACAGAAGAAATATATTGAAAAATTGATAATTAGTATTTTAGAATAATTGAGCAAATAAGAAAAATCACAGGTACACTCAAAGATTGGTCAAAAAAAAAAGGGAGAAGTAAAATTAAATTGAAGACTAAAAAATAAAGGTTACGAGAAATTATCAGAGATAAAATAATTGAAAAAGCCGATGAAAAACTAATTTAAGTGTCAGAAAGCAAAAATTTGAATGAGTTTTCGGAAGCTATTGGAAATTTAAGCCGAAAAAATGGATGGTAATAAATAAATTGGCATAAAATAATCATTTTAGAAATTTGTTAGACAAAAACAAGGCATGTTATACGGAAAACGAAAAAATGAATAGAGAAATAAATAGCTTAGTCTGAGAAGATTTTGACAAGGATATTAAGATCATTGAATTTTAGAAAGTCCTAGAGGAAAAAAAACACAGAAAATCTGCAGAAGATGAAGGAATTATTTTAGAACAAACATGATTAATGTGCTATGGACAGAAACACAAATTATTAAAGAGTAGAAAATAGCAAGAATTTATCCGAATCACCAGACAGAGAGGAGTAAGAAGACGTTAACAACTACATAGAAGTTGCATTATTAAATGAAGGATACAAGATATAAGTAATTATAATTGCTGAAAGAGTAAAAGAATAGCTGGCTTTAGAGCAAGAAGAAGAATAAGGTACCATATTTTTGAACTGAATGGTTTTATTGAAAATAAACTAAAACAAGGTGGCAATAAATTATATGCTGTCTTTGTAGACGTCAAAACAGCATTTGATAAAATCAATAGGGAAATTTTATGGTTGAAATTAGACAGAATAGGGCTAGGTATGGAAATTTAAAAATGTTAAAAACAATCTATAAACGCACAAAAAATCAAATCATAAAGAGAATATAGACAATAAGTGAATTTAAAATAATACAGGAGATGTAACGGTAGGAGATATGATAATGCAATGTTTTAAATGTGTTTCTGACACTGTGTTACGCGTATATCATTATGAACACACAAAGCAGATGGATATGGATAAATATCGTACAAAATATAAGCTAAAAGCATAAAAAAACGTCAATAATAAGAAATGGAGAATGGATACGAAAATATCTGTTTAAATATTAAGGGAAGGTATTTTGAGTTTCAAACGAATATTAGGACCTACAAGTGGGATTATTAACGAAAAATTTCTTTTCGTGGCACAGAGAAAAAACAGCTGCTAGGATACAAAGGGCAGTCACCGCAGTCTGGGGCTCAAGAATGAGAGAAAAAGTAAACAATTTACATAAGAAATTATTTCTCATAGTTTCAGGGATAAAATAAGGTTGCTTATAAAGTGCGAAGACTTGGTGATGGAACAAAAAAGAATCAGTAGAAACAAATGGAAGCCGATTTACAAAAATGTATGTATAATATCTATGTATACACTTACTATATTACATAGTTTTATGGTTTTAGGGTGAGTACTAGCTCCCCCCCGCTTTCCCTCTAAATAAGGTAGATATCGTTCCTCCTTACCGTAATATTTGACCCTAAAACATTTGGGTTGGTCCCCCCACTCCACCCCCCCCCCCTGCTCCACGGCATGGGTTCAGTTCGATCAAATACTTCAATATCGCGATTGAGTTCGAGTTTTGACTGTCACATTACCTAAGATGTAAACAAAAAGTGACGAAAATGTACCATACATTCCCCCGCATAGAAGAAGTGACGGTTAAAACTCGAACTCAATCGTGATATCGGAGTACTCAATCGAACTCCAGTTCCCCCTCAGACTCCCCCCTATCTCCCCGCCAAAATTATTTGTTTCTTTGTAGATTTTGACCACACAATTACTTCCTTAGATATAAACTATTCCGTCACACTTTCTATACATTTTAGGTTTTAGAGTTATGAGTAAAGTATAAAGATTAAGTCCAATTCTAATAAGTCATTGAAAAAAGTAACTATAAAATCTGATATAATTTAAATAAATATCTTCCTATACTTCAAAGTTGTACATTTTCAGGACGAGTGACAGCAAAAAATATTGTTTCCATTTATCCCCTACCCATTGCATCCGCTTCTCATCATCTATATTTAATTTTTTAATTCAAGAAGATTCTCAGAATTAAGAATTAAATTCTGTAAAAATAAGTTATTAATATGAAAGTATGAAATGCAATACAAAGAACACACGTAATTATTATATTGAGATAAATTATCGTTTTTTATATTCATTACATAATTTCAGATGTCTTTTTAAGTGTTCTGCTTTTAAGTAACCTTTACTGAAATTGAGACAATTTTTTTTTTCAAATTTTTTATCCTGGCATTTCATATGCCTTTGTAAATAATAATTTATGTTAAAAGAACTGTCACGTTTTGTACATTTAATTTTTTTTTCTATCTTTTTACATTGATTGCACGTGAATAATTTTTTTTTTGTACAATAGTTTCACATAAATCACAACAAAAAACCCTTTTTTCATGGATTTTTTCATGTTTTAATAATGATTCTTAACTTTTCAAATTTCAGTTTACATGTCCAATATTCATTTATTTACCATAATGATATTTCTGAATAAAATTAATGGCAAACGTATTTTCAACGCTAAAAAAATAATGTATGTTTTACTCTATTTCATATCATAAGATATTGAATTTGGCTTGTTTAAAAAAAAAAAATATTTTCATTAGTTTTATCTACTTTTTTGTGAGTTGCATAATCAATGCTGTAATACTTTACTAATTTCCTGACACATTACTCAAAATTTTTTTGTTCAAAAAATGTGCGTATTCATTATTGGATATTAATATAGTACTGATTGATGTAGACTCGTTAATGTTATTAAAAACTTTAGATATTAATCATTTGTTTTCTGCTTTCGAGCAATTTTAAAACTTTTAATTTTTTCATCGCCTATGTGCAATAATAATAATGATAAGGTAAATGACTCAATTATGAAACACTCGATGACGATGGTTTGGACATTATAATTTTTTTGAGACATACAAATGCTCAAAATGTTGGTTTTTTTTTTTTAATGCCTTTGCAACAGCCTAAAGAAATTAATAAAAATTTTTTTTGGTAATAAATACGTAATGAATTTTTTAAAACATGGAAAAAGCTCGATAAAAGTAGTGACCCAGTGTATGAAACGGCCCTGAGACGCCATGTCCTAGTCTTTGATACAAAATGTCCTAAAGGATGAAACACAAATAATTTTAAATAAATCGCTCCAAGTATCAAAATATACGAGTATTTTATTGTTTTCTTGGTATTAAAGAAACATTTCGGAAGTTTTACACACTTATAAATAATTGATAACGAAAATGTACTATCAATAATACTGAAAAATGAACCACCCCATCGTACTAAGTCATTGTACTAAGTTACAAATTTTCCAACTTAGATTGTTTTTGCAATTCCTTTAATTTATCATTTAATATCTTTTTTTCTTGCGGAATTTTTTTCTTTTGTTCTTGAATTTTTTTTTTATTCTCTATTTTTTCTTCTTTGATCTTGATCTGCTGTTGTTTTTTCATTTTTTGATTCCACCACTGATCAGAGGTCCCAGCAGCTGGCAACTTAGGCTTTCCAGGCACACTCAATTTGTCCCTTTTTTTTTTTTGGCAAATATTGCAAGGGTAGAGTGAAGACAGAGTTAAAATCACTGCTAGCATTAGTGCTATCAACTGAAAATAGGAGTACATATAAAAAGTAAATTTGCCTTCAAGTTTTCAATACGTTGTAAAACTTATATGACGCACCTCTGTTAATACTCAAAGCATTCTCCTGCTCGAGTGCATCATTATTACTTCTTTCTGGAGTTGAAGTTGGATGGACAGCTGGAGTGACAACTGGAGTGACAACCGGAGTGACAACTGGAGTGACAACTGGAGCCCTTCCAGTATTACTGCTCTTTGTTATATTCTGTGTATTTTGAATGTCTTGCAAGATATTATCGCCTTCAGATTCTATAAAAAGTCCTATAAATGCAACGTATATTATGAATAAGGTATTTTTATGCACATGAATCCAATATATTTTTTTACAGATAATTATAGATTCCATACCTATACTTTGAGCTTCGTCCTGCTCATTACAGTACGGCAGATAACAACTTATAATGTCTGCATGAATAATATCATCTGAAGAGATTTGAACTACACTTGACTGTTGCAATATAGGATCATTATTATCTTGTAAAAGATTTATTATTTGAACATTTGAGTCACTGTTTGCAGTGAACAAAGGTAAACTGTCAGTATGAATGGATTGCTCAACATTCATAGGTAATGGTGAAGTACTTAGTGTTAGGTGATTAGGAGTGTTAATGATTAATGCAGGATCTTCGGGTACTTGATAAGTGTTAGGCATATTCAAATTATCGAAAACACTACTTTCATTATCAATTTCACCTAAATATAAAAACCACAAAAAAAATGAAATTTTTTAAAACTAATGGGAGATAAAATAGAAAAAAAAATTTGGGTAAATAATTATATCACAAAAATTAAAAAAAGATTTCATTGTAAATATTTGTAGAACATAATTTTAAGATAATTCGAAAGTAAAATAGAGCAATATTAATACTAGGTACCAAAAGATTTTCCACTAAGCTTCACCCAATACTCAAACATAGCTTTTTTTTCTATGTCGCCCGTCCAAGATCCAGCTTCATATGCAGAATGAAACTCGGCTAGGGTTTCATTTGGTAAACTGTTTTGGAATGCTTCAAGGAGATTGAAATTGCATGAGTCGGATTGTTGAACAACAGACTCATTGGGCCGCTTCTTTTTGTTCAACACGTTGTAATTTACAGCTTCAAAATCAAACGGGTAGAGTCCAGATGCTCTAAATCCACTGACTACCACACTATTTTCCTCACTCATGCTATCTAGTGTTTCTTTCAAAACGATTGGAAAGTATTCTTTGCTTAATCTTTTCGTTTGTTTTTTAATTTTCCACTTCGGGACCATTTTTTTCCGGGCTTCTTTAAATGGGTGGAAAAACGATATGTCCAGAGGCTGTAGAATGTGAGTAGCGTTAGGAAGGAGTCCAATCAATTCAATTGAATGAGCACGACAAAAAGCTACTAGGGGTATTGAAACGTGAGAAGATTGATTATCCATATAGATAATGATTGGAAACTGGATCTTTCTTTTCAGCAGCCATGGATAGAATACGTTGGTTACATACTCAAAGAAAGTTTCAGTTGTCATCCATCCAGAATCTGAAACGCCAATGCCCCAATCTGAGGGAGTATTTTCAACGATAACTTCTGGCACTTCCTCTTTATATTTGAACATAATCATTGGTGGTGCTCGACTACCATCAGCAGCATACATAAACATAGCAGTGAGACTCTCCTTTTCCCCTTCGACAATTTCATAAACAGAACGTGATCCCTTTCTTGTCAAGACTCTCTCAGACTCGGGACACAGCACCACATTGGTTTCGTCACAGTTAAAAACCCTGCTTGCAGAGATATCCATCAAGTTTTTGTTTTTCAAGTAAATTTTTTGCTCATTGAACCAGTCTTTCAAATCCTCTTGGGTGACATCTGCTCTGCTAGTGCTTAAATGCTGGGGTTTCCTGAGAGAAATTTGAGGATGACGCTTCATGAAACTCTCATACCAGTACCGGCTTGGGCGATCATCAATAAAAGGCGTTGATCTGCCCAATATCTTGACATATTTTTCAACTGAGTCAAAAAGCTCTCTTTTTGTTACTGGAGAACCTTTTTCAGCCTTATACAAAATCCAATCGACGACTTTCTTCTCTTCAATCTGTGATAGCACAGTATTAGGACCCATTCTTTTTTTTGCAGCAGTGTGATTCTGTATTTTTCTCCATAAAGTTGCTGCTGGGACTCCAAAAGCATTAGCTGCTTTTCTCAAGGAAATACCAGAATCAATTAGTTTTAGAGCATTGGTAACCTTATCCTTAGTATATTGAATCCTTTTTACTCTGTTATTCTTTTTGCTTTTTCCCACAACAACAGATTTTTTCAGAATTTGACCACTTTTACTTGAACTGGCTGTGGACGATTTTGCAGACTTTTTTTTGCATGGCTGCTGCTTTTTCTTGTCGACGGTTTTCATAATTATTGTGCGAGTTTACCTAAACAGTTCATTTATTATTATTTAAACAAGCATTATAGCAACAGGTATGCAATAAGTACTAATATAAGAGAGATTTATAGGTTAGTAATTTTGTTTACACTACTACATCTCTTTAGTACGCTTACCGTAGTATCATCCAATGAATAAAAAAGTAGTTAACAAGTAATTCACTTTTAACAACAAATTTATGCGCAGTAATAAAATGTAGAGACTTTTCAAAAATATTATTAATTACAAACACAGCGACTCAGATGCTGTTTCATAGCATAGGACACACTGTGTTGTGCACACGTCCGCGGAATATGAAACACGCATTTTTTCGTTTCATACATACGGACATACTTTTAACTACTGTCCCAATAAGTAAAACATACCTATTTACGGTAAAATAAAATAAGATGATTGAAAATCCACTATCAATAGCAATTGAGTAGGTCTTATGTCTATGTTAATAAATTTAAAGTATAAGCAAGTCGCATTTAATTGAGATTGATTCAATTTCTTCGATGAGGCATCGTCATCGGCCATTAGTTGAAATTGATAGATGTCCCATCCAATACAAGCTAGATACATATAAAATAATTTTTTTTTTGTTTATTGCAACGTTGCGGAATAATATTTTTTGCTCTTAATCATAGCTCTGAATATTAAGATTTTGGGAATAATTTTTGCTTGAAACTAGATCAACAAATTTTTTATTTAATTAAGTTAATTCATGAGTGTTCCATACATTAGGACGTTGTTTCATAATTGGGTCATTTACCTTAATTTTTTATCTATTCAAAGTATATTGGTTTTTCAGTAAAAAATATAAAATAATGGCCAAATATTAGAATATTCCATAGTTTATTTATTGATATTAATCATGTTCGCGTTTTTGACTACTGAAAAAATTTGACGAAGGTCGCCACCCAAAATTATTAATATATTCCCTAAAGGTTTTTAATCATCAGAAAAATGTATTAAAGTTATATCAACCATATTGAATGCCTTTTTTGCAATCATAGAAGCTTCGTCCCACAAAATTATTTCTATTTTACGTAATTTTTGTTTATCTGATTTAAACCGGAGGAACGAACTTTCCATAGTACACGGAGAGAACTCTGAAGCAGGTATTGTATGCGCGCACATCGTACAGCGCTAGCTCAGCTGGCTTTATACAAACGTAGCCTGTCTATATGTTACAGTGGCTCTGCTCGGGAACCAACGTAGTACAATAAATCACCGTACTACATTTACTCCAGCTCCATACCATCATGGTAAGATACAGCAGCAAACGCGGCTCGGTTACCTCTACTGCCGTTACTCCCTACTCCATCATACTGCATTAGCTCTGGCAGCGTGCTATTGTGGTATGGCCCAAGAGCAAACTTATAGGCTGTATCTCGCTGCTTGCTTCCTACTTCACCATACTATAAAATGTATAGGGTCTGTGGTGTATATTATATTTCAATACTAAAATATTTGTAAATCCTATACATTTATATATGTTTATTCAGATAGCTTTAATGTTTAAATACATTTCCACTCAAAGAGAAAACCAAACAGACAAGAAGAAAAACAAATTAAAGGGATTTTTAATAAAATAGATACGGATGGTTTGACAAAAAAAATTGTTAAACACTTTTTATATTAATAACTAAATTATTTGTTGTAAAATACTTCGTTAAATTTTCCTTTCTTATTTGTGATGCTAGTGACGTAAGCAAAAGAACAAAATTTTATTAATCTGTAATAAAATTACTATTTTATTGATTTATTATAATTTATGATTTTATTCTGCGAGTGACATAATGTAGATTGAACGGTGTGAAGGCTGGGATATACTTCCGAATACGTCTTACCGGTGATTTTGACCTCCGATTTTGCTGAAAATTGGCATACTGACGTTTTACGGTGTGCTGATTACGAATCTGATGGTCTCTAGTGCGTATGATGACGTCCAGTTGCCGTAATTGATCCCTGAACCCCCAGCGGGGGCCTTGCCCACTGCATCCCCAATAACCTATACTGTGAACTACATGTCAATACGTAATAATTATGTGTATATTACGGTCACTGACGGGTACTGACTGTCGTTATTGATCATCGGGACCGTCATATTCGTAATCAGCGCATCCAAAAACATTTGTATACAAATTTTCAACGCCATCGTCGTTATAAACTTGAAGTTCTAGAGGTAAGACGTATTCGGAAGTACAGCCGACGGCTGGGATACATATTTTTTATTCGCCTTTTGTTTTATAGTTTTGAATTTTTTAAAGTGAATTAAAAATAGACTGAATACCACAATATATCATGACACATTTACTTACGAAGTTTCGGATTACGGTTTTTGGTGTTAATGACTCTTACAGCTAGGCCTTACAGCTGATGGCTATTAGTACACATAAATAGAAAGCCTGATACTGTGAAAGTGTGAGTCCGCGTGTGAGCAGTTGAGCATGTATAATATACACTCAAATTATACAAATGTACGTATCACCAAGCTATAGCTTATCAGTTTGCTCATGGGCCATACATAAATAGTATGCCGCCAGAGCTAATGCAGTACGATGGAGTAGGGAGTGACGGCAGTATAGGTAACCGAGCCGCGTTTACTCGTGTGTCTTACCACGATGGCATGGAGCTGGAGTGAATTTAGTACGGCGATTTACTGTACTATGTTGGCTCCCGAGCGGAGCCACTGCAGCATATAGACAGGCCACGTTTATATGAAGCCAGCTGAGCTAGCGTTGTACGATGCGCGCGCATACAATACCTGCTTCAGAGTTCTCTCCGTGTACTTTTATCTAAAGGAAGTCTAGAAGTTCTGTGAGTAGTCATTCTCTTCGAAAGTAAAATTAAAGCAATTCCTGTCCAAGCCACGATTGAAATTTATTTTCCTACCTCGGGCACTTTTGCAACCCTGGTACACCTTTGGTAGGAAAAACAGCGTTTGCCACTTATGTGCATCTGACCAGGGGGGTCCCAACGGTCCCTAGGGCGTTGCTTCGCAAGCGCCCTCGAGCCCAGGGACTGCCCTAGAGACATGCACATTTGTGACGAAAACTACTATTTCCAATTGATAAGAAATAGTAAGTTATGTCTAGTATAAAAATGATTTTCAAGATCTACCAGGACCACCGACGGAAAATTTTTTTTCTTCAAATTTTATTATTTCTAGAAAAATTAGATTTTGATCATTGCTTTGTTCTGAACAAATTTTATGGAATTTATGTTTACAAAATATAATTTCACCTTTGCCACTATCAAAATTTATTTTTATCGATTATGTAAGTTCTGGTCAAATAAAATCTTTACAATACATGTTTTGGACAAAAAAATTTCGTTGAAATGTAGAAAAGCCTTTTTTTTGTAATCTATAGAATCTCATACAAAAATTTTCTCATATTTATTCTACATAATGTTTTCTAAAAAAAAGTCAGGAATAATGAACTATGCAAAAAATTTGCAAAGTTGAAAAAATAGCATAACGCTACAATCATCTTCGAAAATGATATCAATTTAATAATCGTGTTCTACTGAAAACATAGGAAAAGCTGTTTCTTTCAAAGTACCGCATGTAATGTTTTAACTGTTTTTAAATCTGAGAAAGATTTTTTACCTGCTTATTCATAAAATGGTATTAATACTAATAACAAAAAAAAAAGTGTTCTAAAGTTTAATTTTTTATTGTTTGTACCTTTAATACATTATTTTATCAATTACAATCAAATTCAATATTAGTATTACAATGATTCAATAATGCGCAAAAAATGTCATTAGCATAAATGCATTTAATCGAAATAATTAAACTAATAATTCAAGTATCCATGCAATTCTAGATTAATCCAATATGAATGCGATAAAATTTATTAGTAAGTCCGATTATTTTGAGTATGTTAGTTATAGCATCTATAGTTGTTCTATGAGTACCTGAAGGGATTAGTAATTTTTTTAAAACAAGAGCGAGTGACTCATCCCAAAAAATGTTACTGTATGCTTTCTATATAAATGCACTTGGTAATATATACTAAGTTGAATTCGATTAATTGTTATCTGACATCACAATACAACACGTCCGTGTATGCGTCTGAAGTCTTAGCCCGAGCCATCGTTTTTTACATTTTAAAAATAGTGAAATCGTCCTTTTATTTGTTTAAGAAAAGAAAATGTAACCCTTTTGAAAAATTAATATAATTATTTTTAAACGAAACATTGTGTACTGAACCCTAATACAACGTAAAATTTTACTACGTATATGAAGGCAAGGGTGAATAAAATTTACAAAGATACAAATACAGTTTATTTTCAGTATTATTCGTTTTTATATACACTATTGCTCGCGTTATAAACTAGCGGCTTGACGTATTCAAAGGACTACGCCGCCGCCGTTGCATAAAAGGTACGATCGTTATATTTTAAGATGTCTCTTATAAAATATATGTTTATAAAGTAAATAAAATTAGATACAAAGACAGCCACGAACTCTCTAAAATCATAACGAAGATTCGTGCGGTTCAGATTTTCTAATGCTATTTTAAATAAAACCAGATAGGCCAAATGCTGGTATCTTAAAACGAGTGTGCTGATCAAGCTGGAAATAGGAACGTTAATGCAACTTGAGAAAACGAACAAAGTTCTGCAAGAATCGTGACGATTGATCAACAATAAATAACAGCAAAACACCAATCAACAATTTTATGGCCATTCGGAGCCTGCCACTGGGACTAATCTTCAAGCAGTTGGCATTTATAATACATGTGTCCTGCAACTCTGAAAATTTGTACGATTGTAGTACACATGTAGAAGGTTGTTTTAAATTGCTTTTTAGCCCTGATTAATTGATTACTCGCTGATTTACATGACACATAAAAATTATCATTCTATGATGAACTTGAAATTTGCAGCCCGAAATTCTAAGTGCTGGCATCTCCAAACGAGTGTGCTGATCAAGCTGGAAATTTGACCGTGGCTGCAACTTAAGAAGACAAACAAAATGCTTCAAGAATCATGACGATCGATCAACAACTCGTCAAATAAGAGCAAAACACCAATCAACACTTTTATGGCCATTCAGAAGCCTGCCACTGGGACTAATCTTCAAGCAGTTGGCATTTATTATACATGTGTCCTGCAACTCTGCAAATTTGTACAATTGTAGAAGATTGTTTTAAATCACTTTTTAGATATGATTAATTGATTACTTACTCTGATTTCCATGTCTAATGAAAAATACTTATCCAGACCAAAAGGTGAAAATCACAGCGAGGCAGTCAAAGTGACGGCATCTCAAAAAAGTGTGTCAATCTAACTGTAAATGGGAACGTTGGTGCAGCTTGACAAGACGAACAAAATGCCGCAATAGTTATGCCGATCGATAAACAATTCGTCGAATAATAGAAAAACACCAATCAACAATTTTGATGGCTATCCAGAAGTCTGCCACTGGGACTAATCTTCGAGCACAAACAGACGAGTAAAATGCTGCAAGTTGGGCTCGATTAAGGTAAAATTAGAAATCAAAACCCCGGTGAAAACCACGTTAATTTTTTTTTTTCTTCATATTCGAAAAAATTATACAGTATCAGTTATTGTGCTTGCATTTTAAAACCTATGGGCCGATTTTTCTCAAATTGAAACTTCCCTACATACAGACGAGTAAAATGCTGCAAGTTGGGCTTGATTAAATTAAAATTAGATATCAAAACCCCGGTGAAACCTCGATTACTTTTTTTTCGTGGGCGAGAACTTAAGGCACTCCATTAGTATAACGATCGTGCCTAAAAATGAAAAAATTTTCAAGAATAACGAGAGTATAATAGCATACCAAATATATATAGAAAAGAAAAACTTGGTTGTACTTTCTTTTCAAGAATTGACAACAACGAAACAAACAACCAACTATAGTTAATACTAAGTAAGTATGATGGTAATAGTATATTACGCCATCGTAAGATTTTACAATTCGCCCTATAAGACCAATGATATTTTCGAATAATTCCATATAGTTCATACTGCTTAAAAAAGCAATAGAGAGAAATTAACATTGATCGCGAAAGCTCCAAAATGTTATTGCAGAAAATTAGGGTACCTCAAAAAACTTTCACATATTGCAGGTTGAGACGAAATTTTACACAATATATTAGATGATGTAAAAAATAAAAGGAGTCGTTCAAAGCAGCAATTATATTAGCAAATGACCCGCCTATAATGTTTTTCAAGATATTAAATCAATTGTTATGTGTGGAGTGTTAAATATTCCAGTTTTCAATGTTAATAAATGGGCCCAGTTGATTGGTTATATATTTAATAAGGAAAAAAGCAGGGCAAGCAGGTGATTAATTGTTGTCTATATAGTAGACCACCATGTTATATATATCATCGTATACAAGCCATGACAATGAGTATGAACAGCTGATTAGAAGAACATAAGTCGACATGCTCTTAGTCGTACGAAGTTATTAGTTATAATCAGTGATCAGACTCAGCCCGTGTGGGTGCTGATTGGTCGATAATCAGTTTGTCCCAAAATGACCTGGACTATCTAAGATAGTCATCTTTACTATAAGATTAACAATCTTGTGTAATCATTATTGGATGTTGTGAAATGAGCTGCAAAAATATTCCTAAAAAGGAAACGTAATATTTAGTCTTAACATATTATGTGTATTTATTTTTAGCACAGCAAAAAAAATACTATAATTTATCGGGCTATTTATAGTAGTTTTCGTCACAAATGTGCATCACAAGTGACCTCAGGCGAAGGAACAGCCCTGGTCAGATGCACACGAGTGGCGAATTTTATTTTTCCTACCAACGTTATACTAGGGTTGAAAAATTGCCAGAAGTAGAAAAAGGTATTTAATTTTAGTAGAAAGACCAAAAAGGGCTTCTGATGCATTTTATTCATAATATTTACATTAGGAATTTTAAACATAATTAAAAAGACTTCATTTTTTAAAGAATATTAATCAGGCTATTCACATTTTTTTAATAATTCTTGAGTTATTTTCAATAAATGGTTTTTTTAAAAATAATAATTTAAAAAAAAAAGATTTGTCTTAAGATCGATTATTTACTGTTCATATATTTTGTACATTATTTTATAAAATAAAATTACTTTTACTATGAGCATTAAAATAATTTTATAAGTTTCCCTGTAAAAAAATTATAAATAACTTTCATATTACCTATTTCCTGTCTGTGATAAATTTTTCGAATTTTATTCAAAAAATATTTACTATTCATTTGTCTACGAAAATTATGTTCAAAAGTTATTATTTGTTATTTACAATCAAAATATAACACGTTTGTGCATGCGTCTGAGGTCCTAGCCAAAACCATCGTTTTTTCACTGTTCTTTTAATTTTCAAGTCAACAGTTTTTTTTTCAATATTTTCATTTAGCATTAAAAAAAAACAAATAAAATATGCATGAATAAAAAAAACTTAAAATATCATTCAATAAATATTTTTATAATTAAAGTATACATATATTCTAAGGTTCTATGATAAATAGGCAAAAATAGCTCATCCAATAAGAAATTTTATTAATTCATATGATAATTATTGATACGATTTATTTTATAAATATAAAAAATTAGCAGGTCGGCGCACGTAGCGCGCATGGAGGCAGTGACAGAAAAAAACAGAAACTTTTAGTAATCGGGTAAGTTGAGGTTACAAACGCTCATCGCCGAACGAGCGTTGAGTGAATTCGGACTCCGTCACTCGCGTTTGTGTACCTCCGGTATACAGTACAATAATCTACTCTTTAATGGGATCGAAATTATTTTCTCTCTTTTTTCCGAGCTAATGACGTAGTAGTCAATTCATTGAAACGAAAACTCGTTACAAAATGTATGCGCTTCGTTGGACAACTTAATGACTGAGTGTGGCTTTGATATTGGTGTCAACTGGTAGATTAAACATAAAAGTTTTTGACGCACATCTTTAGTTGAGGCTTTGACGTATATGTAAGTACACCAAGAGTCGAAAGTTGGAAGATCGAGTTTGTAACAGGGGGACGGAAAGACATTTCGATCTTTTGTTCCTCAATATTTCAATGAAAACTGATTCGAAGGCCTGTTTTGACTTTTTCATCAGTTAGAACATTTATAGCACAAAGAATTAGCTCCAATTTAAGCCCTAGTAGAGTGCAAAAGGCTGGACGGAACTAAATTTGTAAGCGTTTTAAATTTGTAAAAAAAAAAAAACGCTTGAAAAGTGTTTATTTTTTTAGGAAAAACTCGATTTACCGAGATTTTAAAAGACTGATTTAAAACCCTTGTAACTTTCCTTCTGATTAACGCTTTTAACTTTACCGGAGCTTTAATTAAACCTCATGCAAGCGCTATTGAGTACTCCATAAGCGAATATCATACTTGCCTTAAGAGTTGATCTACAAGCAAAGAAGTGACACTAATTTTTACCAACTTTGGTGCTACTAAAGTATGTAACTACCATCTGGCTCAGAACAAAGTAAGAGTATTCGCTCGAATGTTAATAGAAAGCACTTGCAAAGAGATCCATTTAAGCTCCAATTGAGTTAAAAATGATGCTTCGATCGACAGTTACGAGAAAATCAAAATAATTTTGAAAAAGCCTCAATTTTGTTGATTACGATTTTTTTTTGGCACGAACCTGAATCGTCTATAACTTTGGTTTTAATTAAAATTTAATTTTGATTGAATTTAAGCTTTTTCCAAGCGCTTATAGCTGGTATGAAAGCAATTATCGTAGCTATATCCTGAAAAAAGTTATAGTTGAAAGTACAAAAGCAAGTTTTTAGCGTAATTTTGCCGATTAATTTAAATTATATTATTCCGACGAATAAAGAACATGCGCTGTAAGACTATCTTTGAATTTCCGTACCACGTGTACAATGTAATATTTTGATGTATGTTGGAATGCATATAGATTTTTTCATTTTAATTAATTACTTTGATTCTAAAATAAAGCTTGAAAATTGATTTAATAAACTTTTTATTTGGAAAAGTACCAAAAATACTATGAACTTTTTATGGTATACAAGCTACTATTCTGAAAAACGTATGTTTTATTTCACTTAATGTAAGACATTAAAAATTTAAAATAGTATATAAGATGTACAAATGTCGCTTGAATACGGTAGTTTTATGTTGCTGTTAACAAGAAAGCCTTAAGTACCATTCATTTACCTATAGGGGCACTCTTGTATCGTCTATGTATGGAATCTTTTTTATTTCATACTAAATTTGTTGAAGCCTATAAAATTTGTTTATCGAAACATTGATTTTCTAACGCACATTCCTGGAGGTCGGTCATACACGGAATGAAAATGACTCAATGCATGCCTAAATTGAGAAGTATTGCCAACGCAAAACCATATATATCCACTAAGAATGAATGGACACGATGTATACAAGAAAGTGAAGTCAATGAGCCCAAGTACTTAGTGACTCAAGTCAAACAAAGTAGTATATACTGTTTTGAGAACTGATTCGAAAAATTCAATTGGAAAAATAAAAAGATCTCTTGTCTTCGCGAAATCAAAGCTACTCTAGGGACTACTTTAGTTCAGGTGAAATGCGATTTTTTTTTTTATGCGCCTAAGAAAGTAAACATATTTAAAAATAAAACATCTGTAGATGAAGTGGAAAATCATTGCTTGAAGATGGCTTATAATACAAAGCTATTATTATTAGCGAAAAAATAACTGATTTGCAGACTTTAAAAAAATTCTTTCTTATGAAAATACTGATTGTGAATAGTTTGTTTGAGTGAAATATTTGTTACATTCTATAAATGTCATACACATTATAATATTCTATTTTTTTTTGCCATTACAAGTCCACACTGAAAGAAGGACGCCCACATGCCAGCCCTCGGGTCGCCCTCGTTGTGCAGAACCTCTTTCTACCCCTGTACCCCGCACTTTCCCAACTAGTCCCCGCACCTACTTAGAGCGCCCACGGAGCCCACCTCCGGGTCGCCCTGTGATGCAGAACTAGCCACGAGACTTTGGGAACAAATTCCAGCCGGAAAAACTCTGAAAAAATTTTCCAGTTGATCGACTGGGATTCGAACCCACGCCTCACTTGAACAGCCGTACCGCAACTGACAAAGACTTGCGCCTTAACCAATTGAGCTACGACTGCTCCAACAAAACAGTTAAAAGCAGCATATTCTGAAACCTAATACTTTTCTCGTAAAATATTTTTCAACTCAAGACCTCTCAAATTGTGAGCCCAACATGGTGTTTAAAGAATACGTAAAGACCAATTGATTTGATTTGGTTGTTTTTATCCAGCGAGCTTGACGGTCTGTGCCTTTTTTATGTGATCTTACGGCTTCGGTGCAATACAATATATTCTGGCATTAAATGTTTGTCATCTGGACAGCCATACAGAGATTATATTTTATGTATTTTTGCCTGCTAAACCCGATTATCGATGGTGGGTCGTGATATCAAAGGACATCCATTTTTTGTTATCAACAAATTTTATTGTTATGCGTGTGATAGCGCTTTGCGCGGTAACAGCTGCTCTGTTGGTCGCAATTTTAATTTATTGTTTGTTTTATCATAAATATAGCTTTTTTCTCACAAACTGCTTATTGTGACCCAGAACTGCTTATGAACCGACACGTTTTTTAGTAATGTGCATCTTGGCAGGATTGATAAAGTATAATCTATTATTGAGTATCCATACGTGTGCACGCAGTATTCTAACCTGTCATGTCCGACCCAGTGAAGTGCTACCTATGCCCCGTGAGTGTAAGTGGACTTTTTGAAACAGCACCTTTTGCTCCTGTCACACTGAATCCTAATATCTCTTCTAAGTTCAATTGCTCCATCTTATCTAGTAAAATTTTTTACATGGAGTATATGATGACTAGAATACAGTACGACATCCTTAAACTTATATCAGCGTTTGTGTACCTCCTACCCTACCATACCCAATCGTTATTTGATCCTTGCGTGGAAATAGATAGTTTAACGGATACAGTTATATCCGTCCGTATGACATGCACATATCACAAGTTTATAATTATTGAGGATTTTAATACACCAGTATACGACTGGTAATCACAGGGCCGTCAACATCTGCAGTAGATAACCATGTCAGTTAGCAAGTTAGAGATGTAGCAAATAAAGTCTCAGGACTCATTAATATTATTAATCTTCGCCAAGTTATCCAGGTGTATAACAACTACGGCAACAAACTGAATCTAGTGTGCACAGACATAGTTAATTCAGATTGCGATACCTACAGTGAGACTCTTATTGCCAACGACAGACACAACTTTGCTTTGGAAATGATGTTTTCATTGATTAACATCAATACTCTCCCTACATCGCAGTTGTTCTAAAATTATAAGAGAGCGAAATTTTCCAAAATTTGAGAGGACATATATGTGGTGGGCTGGAGTTGTGCACTCAGATATCAAGATTTTGCTGATGCTATGGTCTAGGAGCCAGCCAGGTTTATCTCTAATTCAATCATGGCTAATGTTCCGTCTTTTAAAGTGGGAGGCAGTAGGTATCCTCCATGGTTTGATAGTCACATCGAAGAAGCCATCGACTTAAAGAAAAAGTATTACCGTTTATTCAGGGATCACAAGACTAATTATTTATATTCTAAATTTTGGGATCAGCGTGGAGCGCGAAAACAAATGTTTTCAAAAGCGTACAGTGACTATAATAATAAAACAGAATTGGCTATTTATTTAAATCCTGAAATATTTTGGGACTTTGCGCGTTAAAAGTCTATACTGAATGATTATCCTGACACTATGTATACTGCCACTAATGATTCTGCCAAGTGTGGTCAGGATATTGTTAATATAATTGCTAGTCACTTTCAGTCAATGTACACTAAGTCCAATTTCAACAGAGGGATTTCCTGCTATACTAATAGTGATAGTATTATTAATGACTTAGTGATTAGTAAAAATGATATCGTGCATGGTAAGAATAAAATGAAAGATTTACTATTAATTGACCCAGATGGGATACCGAGCATTGTGTTGAAGCAATGTTGCTTAAGTCTGATTGAGCCACTGCACATTATTTTTAATTTTTCTTTATCATTAGGTCATTTTCCTTGGATGTGGTGTGACTCTTTTGTAAGGCCTATACATAAAAAGGGTGATAAAAAACTTGCAATCAACTGCAGGCCAATTTGTATATGTAATGCACTAATTTATTTGATTGTATAATAGAATCTAAGTTATCAGGAATTCTGGGCTTCTTAGTCTTTGATTTTTAACACTGATTCAGATCTGGTAAATCGACTACAAAAAATCTTATTGTTTACAATGAATATATTACCGATGCTTTGAGAAACAAAATTCAAGTAGATACTACGTATGCAGACTTCCAGGGAGAATTTGATTCAATAGACCATTATTTTGTGATCTTTACCTTGAATGAGTGTTGTATTGGCGGCAGTCTTCTGAAGTGGCTCCAGTCCTTTCTAATTAATAGAAAATTCAAAGTTAAAATAGGAAATTTCGAAAGATGTACTGGCTACTTCGGGAGTCCTCCAGGGCACTCATTGCGCTCCCTTACTCTTTAGCCTGGCAGTCAATCCCGTAGTTAACGTTATCTGCAACCCACATATATTGATGTATGCTGATGATCGGAAGATTTTCAAATCAATTAAGGAGGCTCGATCGGCTTGCACCGTACCTAGCGGGTGCATGATTTTGAACATGTCTGAATACTATTTTGAACATGTTTCAATACATTGTCACTTCTTTTACAATACATTGTCAATTCTTGTACTTGATTCAAACGTTATCGCAACCTATACATGTAAATAATAACGTGTTTTGAAAATTTTTTTTTCTGTAATCTGACGGAAATTCTGTTTTTTTTTTTCAGAAGATACTCCTGTCATCCTATATTCGTATAATTGTAAAAAAAACCTCGTGAAATTGTACGTGCACTGGCACATTTTTAACCGTCTATCAATGAATTTTGAGAAAGTACGAGTTTATTTTCTATTTTTTCTCATAAGAACACGTGTTACGTATAATTTTCGACGATAATATATATCTCGATAATGAGTCTGGTGACCTCAGTTCTGTTAAATACAAAAGTTACTTGTTACAATTCAAGGAATTCTTTGAATTTGTTTAAGGTCCATCGATGCATTTTTCACAACTAATCGAGCCTCCTTAAGTCGCTTAAATAGGCCAAATAGCTTCACGCTGACTTGGGGGCTGTTGTACTTTGGTTACGCAACACGGGACTGGTTTTTCATATTAAAAATGTGCTATTATCACCTTTCTAACTGGTACACCTGCGTCTATCATTATCGACGATTATCATTCAGAAATCACATTATTAACCACGTAGACACAGTCAAGGACCTAGATCTTACCTATAATAACAAGCTCCAGTTTTATAGTCTTATGCAAGACATCGGTCGTAAATCATCAAAGAATTTGTTTTACATCACGTGCATTTCAATCGTTTAGATACTTTTAAAATTGTATACTTCTCATACGTCAGATATATTCTTACATATGCCAGTTCGGTGTAGTGCCCAAATAGCCCGGGAGCGGCGGACCGGGTCGTTTTCGCATGATAACGTTATCAACATAACTGAATTCCGGTAAAAATTCGAAATATCATCACATATGAAACTTTGACAGTATATAGTACTGGATAGTTAGTAACGAAAATCTATTTCTTACACCTGCCGAGCGGTGCAAAAAGCTTCTTACGCAAAGCCGATCATGTCAAAATTCTCGGAAAATTTGGAAATCTGCGCGCTAATGAAATCAACGTTTTTCCAAAGTAGATAAGCTATATTAATAGAAAAATAATTTCTTACGGGTGCATCGTGGTGTCAAGACCTTACACTCGTTTGAAAGTGAAAATAATGATCGCGTTTTGACCGCATCAACCCTCACTTTTTCGTTTTACATGCGCATACGTACACGTATAAATACATACACATACAGAGATGAATATGAGAGCGGATATTTATGTATTTGTTACACATATGCATAACGATATAATAAATCACACATATAATTGGGGGGAATCAATATAAATGTTTCGATAATTCTCAGGTCACTTCTGTAAATAACACTGTTTGAAGGACTCGCCGACAAGCACGGCAGTAGTAAAGGAGACCCTATATCAATGTAATAAAATCAAAAACGAATGCAAACAAACTTGTATTCAAGTCACGTACGCCGTCGCAAAAATCACCATGAAACTGCACAGCACAGAAAAGCCTGCGTACGACATATTTATTCATCTTGGAGAGTTTCATGTTGAAATCGCCGGTTTTAAAGCGTTGGGAAAATTCATAGAGAATTGCGGTAGAACTAATATTTTCTATTTTCGTTAATTGTGGACTATTGGAGAGTTGACCGATAAACAGCTTAATAACAGCAAAAGCTCTTAATAGATGCAAGTACTTGCATTAACTTGCATCGGTGGCAATCAAAATTCTGCATTTCGAGAGATTTTTATCCGAGTCAATTGAAACGGCTGCTGACGATATAAAACGGTACGTCCGTAATTTTATCAAAAAAAAACAACAACTGATAATCCCATGCTAGATAATTCCAAATTATTAAAATTGATTGCAAGCCATGAAGCATATGAGAAATAAACTCTTGCTGGCGATCACGGTAAAACGGCTAAATTTTGTGCAATTTATGTACAAGCTGTAGATATGTATTTAATGATGAACACCGCGATGAGAAAGGCTGCCTCGTATACATATGTTTATACACTATCTAGAATATAATTTTTTTTTTTGTATTTAATCAGCCCAATTATGCTCGTTACGTACATAGGCCATGCTCACTCTCCACAGCTCGGCTCCGTTGTTTTCGAGCGAGTACGTTCAAACTGCGAACGCAAGAAATCCCGATGCAATTTATCATTGTTTAAGCAACTTCCACAATGCACGAGAGATCGATACTTTGGTAAGTTGTAGAGTAAGTATTAAAGGATATGATCCTGCGAAAAAATGGCACATGACGGTGTCAACAAATTTGTCGGACCATTTTTCAAAGGTACCAGTTTTTACATAAAGCTGCGGTTTGCAAAAACTATCCATCCGATCGTGCTTAAATTTGGTGGTTGCTGAAAAACAAATTTCAGCCCTTAATGTTCATGCAAACAAGAGTTGTTGATTTTCGGAAATGTGCTCAAAAAACGAGGTTTTTTGCATTTTCCGGGACAACTACTGGATTAATTGAGATCAACCAGGGCTCATTTTATTCGTCTTTTTGCCACGCATACGCTTATCAAAGCCCCTTTTTTTAAAAGCTTCCTGTTCGTTTCAGATGCAAAAAACCGTGTTTTACCATTTTTGCCATTTTTTTGAGGCATTAGCAAAAACATTTTTTTTCGACTTTATTATAATCGATTGGCATCATTGAATTCTGTATATATTTTTGTCAAGCTAGTCAGAATTTTGTTTGTCAAAAAATTAATTCGATCTTACTATACGGGCAACAACGATGATGCGCGGTGCTAAAGTGCTTGTAAAAAGTTACAAGTAGTAGAAAACCAAATCCCGATGACCCTGATGAAGTATATTATTCGCACGATCATCCTCTTAATCGAGAAAAGGGTAGGTACTTTCATTCGCGAACAAATGAGGTTATTCTTTGAAATACAGCAGAAGCTGAAATGATTATGTTGCGGATGTAACCGAAAGCGGAAGCTCAACCCGAGCTCCCGTCAACTCAAATCATCCGTACAGAGCTGAGTACTCTTGATCTTGCAGTCAAGTGCGAATTACCGGAGCGTCCAAACATCCTCAAATCTTAGCGTAACATTCGCCGACGAGATCTGCCACCTAACCCTACATCGGTTGAAAACCTCGGAGATATTTCTGATCAGTTTACAAAAACTCTTGTCGGGGAAACATTTATGCTGTCAGATTCTATCGTCAATGAGGGTATTGATAATCAAGGCCATGTGATAGTTGTGACGTGGCAGCTAAAGCTGTCCCGTCACGATATACCTATATATGCGCGTGTCATCGGCGGCCACCGAAAAATATAGGCAGATAAGTGCAATCTAT
>JAPYYV010001415.1:0-24449 GCA_030522625.1 Copidosoma aretas | reverse complement strand
AGAACCCTTTTATTTAAAACCTATATTGCGGAGGCTTTAAAGATGAACATCAGCCGCCATTACAAATTGGCTGCCACATTGAATTAATGAAGGTTCAATATATTTTTTTGTATTCTACTCGGAGAGCTCTTTCATTTGATACCCATGTTGCGGGAGCTTTGGAGATATACAAGAACCACCATTTTGTGCAAGCCGACATCTTGTATTGGCCACCATTTTAAACTTATAAAGGTGAAATCCATTTTATTTTATTCCACTTGAAGAGCTCTTTTATTTGACACCCATATTGCGGGGACTTTGGAGATATACATCAGCCGCCATTTTGCGCAAGCCACCATCTTGTCTTGGCCAACATTTTAAACTTATGAAGGTAAAATCTATTTTATTTTATTTCACTTTGAAAGCTCTTTTATTTGACACCCATGTTGCGGGGACTTTGGAGATATACAGCAGCCGCCATTTTGCGCCAGCCGCCATTTTTAAAACAAAATGGCATTAGGTATTTCAACTTTATTTTATTGAAAATAAATCTAAACTATTATATTTAAGTTTATACTTAATTTAAAGAAAAAAATGAAAATTTTAAAAATTTCGTTGATTTTGGCTGCCATATTGCTGCCGCTATCTTGAATTGCTAAAAATCATAGTAAACTATAGGTTATGTGACATTGGATTACTATAGAAAATTTTTTATTCGTTTTTAGTGAACGATTTTTTTTTTTTTTTTTTTTTAAAAGGGTCTACTTTTGGTTTTGGGGGACTTTTGGGGGTTTTTACTGCCCCCCAGAGTCACGGTACGACTGAGGACTAATTTTTCTCTATTTTACTATCCAAACGCTGAAAAATAAAAAATAAAACGTCTAAATCGCAGTTTTCTGTCAAGAGTTATCTTATTTTGAGACAAATTTTGGCATTCTAGCCCACTGTGCGCCGCCCGACCCTTCCCCAGCTCCCACCAGACCTTTTTTCATGTTTCTTCGTCCTAACTACACTATTACTCTTTTGGATATAAACTATTTTATCACACTTTCTATAAAGTTTAGATTCCAGAGTTTCGATTAAGGAGGCTCCCTTGTTGCAGGTCCAGAAAAAATAGCTGCTTATTCTTCTAGTCCAAGAAACATAATTTCTGGAGTACATAAAAGTCCTGTAAAATCCATACAAGTGATTAGAAGTTCGCCAAAGCCAAATAAATTCCATAAAAGTCATTAGAATTGTCGTGAAATCTTCGTGGAAATATCTAAGATTTGCAAGTTTTGAATAGTCTTCAGTCAATCTTTCATGAACTTTGATTTGACTCCAAAGGACTTTGGTTGGACTTCAATGGATCTTGGTCAGACTTACAATTAATAGAGTACAAGAAAGTCTAAAAAAAAATATGAAGACTTAATAATTTTATTTGTATGAAATACATAAGATTATACGGTTTTTCAATTACTCAAACATCTATCTATACATGTACATTCACACATTTTTAGCAAACTGGCATAATTTTTGAGATGGGTCTTAAGACATCAATACATAACACCACTCATTTAAAAATACTACTGCTATCTTTTAACGTCTAAGAATCGAAATATATCTCCATACGGAAAAGAGATAGCCTCCTACTTGTGTAAGCAAAGAAAAAAATACATCTATTAATATTCTGCGTTGCATCAGTGCATATTTTTATAGAAACACTCAGAAAGACCGTGTTTTTGTTTTTTTTATCTAATTTAAAAATCTAAGGTAATCATGCCTAAAATTATTTTAAAATGTTACCGTCAAAATTACGAAAAAAATCAGACGGGTAAAATTGCACAGGACTATCGATAATACGCAACTATAAGCTTTGAAACAATTGTATCAATGATCTCGTGTATATAATGTTTGAAAAAAATTCTGACATGACCCTACCTCACATTGTTACATGAATGCACAAAAATCCTGTCTTGATATTCATACTAAAAAACCGAAGAGAAATTATTTTTATGAGTATTGTTGTTTTATCATTTCAACATGATACGTTAATTTGACTCATAATTCTTGTATTAAAGATTACAAAATTAGTATCGTCGCTTACAGAGTTGAGTGAAGAAACGGACATCTAGAGGTTTCTCTGTCTCTTGAGACGCTCAATTTTTTCTTTGCGTCCTATAGCTATGAGATATACTATTTTTTTCCAGTTACAGCTTTCTCTATGAGAGAACAAAAATTAAATTAAACAGGTTATCATACTGCGATTGCATATTTTGCAATGTATTTTGTTGGTGTAGATTTGTAACGTAATATGCATTAATTTTGTTTTATTCATAATGATCAATGTATAATAGTTTCACCAACTACGTATTTGGCTTTAATAATATAATACTGCAGCTTTTAGGAAACATAAAGTAATAAGAACTATATAGTTGAGGATTGTTACATACAGAGACATTCCAATAAGACTCTTTGTATAGTAGTAAGCCATAACACGGATGACTTTAATCAAAATTATTTGAATATCAAACTGATTTAATACTGGTTATAAAATAATCAATCAGGTAGCCTAAGATTCATAAAACTTTCCTTTATTATCATACGCTAGTGACGTTGGAATTTATTTAGAACCTTGTAAGGAATAATAATATTCGATTTTTGACCATTTGTTATTAACAACTAGCTATGTGATATCCATCTTTCTCTTGAAATAAAGCAGGTGAATACGTTATGTACGTGGAAAGTTTTTTTGATCGTAGCTTCCTCAGAAAACAGTAAAATATACCTGTAATTGATCACAAAATGCTTCTTTATCTGAGACCCTTTTTATTAATCATTGTCAGTTTATCGCTCCGATTAAAATTAATCTATATTTCGCTAATTATAACTCATTCACGTTAGGCCTCCAGAATTATTGACAAAGTATTATATAAAGCTTCGCAATATAGTTTTGATACTAGAAAAAAATGTTAACAACAAATATGTAAAGAAAAATCGAGTTCAATATAAATCTAGATATGAATTAACTTTAACAATTTATTAATAATAATTTAACTTTTACAACCATTAGTCATTATTTTGTGCTTCTACATTTTACACATTACATTTATAATACATAACTCTTTAAAAGTAGTAAAAAAAAGGACAGTATTATGAAAACATATTCACACATATTTATTTGTAGATAATATCTACATATGAACATACATTTTACAGATAATTATAAATTTTCTTAAATACATACTTGGAAAGGTTTAGAGTATTATCTGTTAGGATTGGCGGGGAATGCTACATTTATAATTTTCAATATCATAATATTCATGAATTGATACGTCTTCTGATTTCAAAACAAATTATTTTTTTACTTCGTGAAGTAAATGCCACGTACATAAGTTGCATATTAATTTACTATTTCCGCTTACTCTTGCGCACTCTTTAGAAAAGGCTATCCTCGCCCATTTAGTTTCATCATAGTAGGCAAATTGTAAGACAAGACCAACTAAGCATTTTTTACTGTCCTGTTTTTTTAATAGACACCAATCCCCAACACAGATTATTTCTTGCACTTCAGGCTTCAGAATTATTTATTTAGATGGTTTATTAGTATCATGATCATTTTCTCTAACTCGAACCATTCGATAACTACAAAGCTTACCACCTCGCTTGTTTAATAACCAACAAAAAGACGATTTGCGTACTACAGCATCTTCCTGGCCACTGCTTTTTACAACAATGTAGGGACTATCAACAGCAATTGTTTCAATAATTACGTCTTTGTAATTTTTTAATTGAACTCCACCAACTAGTTATACAAATATTCAAAATTTGATTTTCCACGTCCTCATCATCAGAATTTAAAACTTTATTATTTACAAGATTATCATCACGGCTATCATCATTACTGTTACCATCGTTATCATTGAATTTTTCATTGATTGTCCATTTTCACTGACATTAACATAATTATTCTTATCTTCGCTATCTTCATCGAAATTTTGCATAGATTCTTTTTTGATTGTTAGTATTGTACATTTATCAGCGTTTGTGTTTGAAATAGTCATAACCAAATCGTACACAGCTGGTGTATGCATCAATTTTCGCTTTTTGTAACGTACGCATCACTGAATCAACGTCAATACTTCGACATTCTTGTGAAAAATAATGTAAAAATAAGAAATTGATTTCGTGCTTAGTACTTTCCAATGAGGCGTGCAAAAAGTTTTGGAGAGGAAAATGTATTTTTTCATTTTTTTCTTCGAAATTATGAATTATTATATCATTTATTACTTAAATTTTGTGGATCTTCTACATAGCTTTAAGCAATGTACAGTTAACCATTGTCAAATATGTTGTAGCCATTGAACATAGAAATCGAAAAAAAAACTTTTAGGGCTGGCTACTAAAAATCCAAGGTAAAAAAGTGTTGAATGAATTTTCACCAATGCATTTGAAAATATAGTTAATCAAGTCATGCGTATTTAATTCAACGCATACGTGTGTATTTGATGATACAAAGTTATTTGTGGCAGAGTATTCCGTGTAAGTGTCCAAGTAAGGCCACAATAATCTTAAGAAAAATACAATGCTATAGACTATATAATCTTTGTACTATCGTGAGTGATGTGGACAAATACGATGCAGCTACGCATGAAATAATCTTTAAATACTCTTGAGTTGCATCCAATGCAATCACGTGTTTTTTCAATATTTTATCAATTGTTAGGTGACTTATCTTCGTAGCAGACCGGAAATTCATTTTATTCCTCGCGTCAACATTTTTAGAAATCTTTAGACAATGCTTATCCTTGCTCACAGTGTCAAATAATATTATTCAATGAGCTTTGGAAACAACAAATCTACCCATCGCCAATTTAATACTATCTTTTAACATTCTACTATTAAATTTTGTAGCTAAATATATTGTATCTTGTACGTAGCACTAGTTCATGCCCATTAAAGCATGAAATTCTTTTATTTTCCTTATTTACTGTTTATTGTAAAAAATGTATTTTCACGTAGACCAATTTGTGATTTATATCCAACCTTTTTCAGCAAGCGTGGCTCACCATCACTCGAATAGCCCATAACTTCAATGCCTTGAAATTTGGGTTCTTTTTGTATATAAATCCACCTTTGAAGAACATCTACAGTTGTAAACTCGTTACAGGTGCCGAATAAAAACAAGCAAAAATGAGGAGTGTTTTTTACAAGCGGTTGTACAATCTACACATACAAAACATTTGCTACCTTGTTGTCAAATCACATTCCATTACTGATGCTGATGAAGCAATAAACAAAAAAGTTATGGGTGTGAGATACTAACCTACAGATAATACAAAACCTATTAACAGGTTGCTTCTTGAGCCATACTGCACTCAATGTATAAGTCTTGTCCCATCTTCACTTAACCAAATTTTTAAAGGCTATTTACGATTTACTAAAAAAGTTCTGAGTTCGTCAACCCTAGAAACATCCTCTGTAACTTGTGCGTGACTATATATAAATCTTCGCACTGACGTAAGTGATGGTACTGGTAAAGTTGCACAGAAGGTAGTTGTATACAATGTAGGGCCCCCAGTAATATACAGACATAAAGATATCAGTTTTAAGGAAAGAGAATAACGAAAGCCTTTTTTATCTTTGCGAGTGTTGTTCGTGAGTTGTTACAAGTATGTTTAAAAGAGTTTTACTTCCAGAAACATCACTGTTTTCTATTCTAGGCCTTTTGATAGGTGTGGATGTAATTGTATATTGTTCAGTTATTTTTCGCGATTGTGTTTATTGTGCTTACTTTAATATTCTCTTAAGCATTCAATTGTTTTAACATCATAAAATGTTCTCATTCCTACTTTCAAACATTTTTAGTTATAACTGATATTAGTGATCAGTTTTCAAATACTCTGAGTTGTAAAACAATTACTTATAAGAGCTTCAGAGGACTAGGAAAAAAATATGAAACTTATACTTTCTTGTAAATGAGTATGACCTTTCAATACATAAAGTAGTGTGATTCTTACAATTTCCAAGACATAATACATTTCATATTTTTTTTCCAGTTTTATAAAGCTTTTTCTTAATAATTGTTTCAAAACTGTCTACTCATATGAGTTATGATTGAAACGTTTCAAAAGTAGGGAAGATAAGATTTCAAGATGAAAGAATGGTATTTGGCGAACCGACAAAATTTTATCAAACTCCAATTGCATGTAACTTTTTACCTGAGGCTATCAGCCAGAAATGATATGAGTGAAGAATTGTCAAAAATTCATTTTTATTCCTTAGATGCTCACAAAAAAGTTCGATTTGGGCGGAAAAGAACGCGGCCAGCTGCTCGAATTTTTTATTTTTATACTATGAACTTGCTTAGTTTCAAAATGTTGAAAATTGTACATTTGATTTGTATCTGCACACTGGCCTTTGTATCTCAAAACAGAAATCCCAGTAACTTGTTTTTTTCTTTTTCTTCTTCTGTATTTCAAGGAGTATGAACATATAAATGAAGATTTTCTGGTAACAGTTGTAGCTATTAGGTGTCAATATATTGTATCAATACCGTAAATCAAATTTAATTCAGAACTTTTAGAAGAATATCTTTTTCCTGCTATTATTAAAACAAAACGTGAGTAAACAATAAAGTCGTGTACAGTATAAGGTACTGGACATACAAATGAAACGAGCGTTCAGCGACAAAACTTTTCCCATTTAACGTTTTAAATGTATGGTATAGTACGATTTCTGGACGTGTTTTGACAGTGTGTCGCTAAGTGTAATTTTTGCCATGTTTGCAAAGCATGTTTGACTAATTCTTTGTTGAATCGCGCAAAGATCACTATTCAAGAGCTAACAATGAAATCGATACAGCTAATAAGATACAAAAACGCAAGCACAAAGATCATACAAACAACGAACAATTCAATCAACCACGTACCTGTACCACGATGGCAATGTAAGGTAGAATATACCGATCGTAGATCATCTGAATAATTAAATTCCATGCTTACAACAATCGACCCCGTAAATTTGAGCCGTGAATTTCTCAGGGACTTAGCCACGATCCTCTTTCTAGCTCTCTCCAGTTATATCAGATGCTCCACTTTACAAAATACTGATAATTTCTGTAATACAAACTTTCAAACCTGGAAATTTTTGAATTTCAATTACAATTTCTAGATTTTTTAAATATGACACGATACAAGCACAATCATGTTTGTGTACAAGTAGTTGTTGTACCTACTGTTAGAGATGTCCGCCGATGAGTAAGGGCGCATTTTATTTACGTAGAGAATTAGTATTTTTTTTTAATTCTGTAGAAAATTATATTAAAATAATTATGACTAAGCATGAACATACTGACTTTTAATTTAGAGGACGGTAAAAATTATAAAAAAATTATACTATGTATATTTGTAAGACAGTAATATCGCTTTTAGATTACTTTGAAAAGGGTTTTTTGTCTAAAGCTTTAATACGTGTCAGCATAAAAAAAGCACAGTTGAAATTCGCAAAGTTTTTGCTGCCTCTATAAATAAGCCTTTACGTTTCGCACATGTGAATTAACCTCTGAACTAACTGTGCGTTATTTAAAATTGTTCGCTATACTTATTGTTGGCAAGCCCTTGAGAGAGAGTATCAAGTTTGTGAACATACACATACAATATTTAGTACGTGTGCGAGCGAAACGGTTCAATTTCGATAAAGGTACGTAGGTAATAAAATTCTTCAGTCATAATATCTTTAGCTGTTGCAATATTTGTATCATTATTATTATTAATTTTTGAACTCTCTTAATATGGCCATTAGAGAAATTGTAAAATTGAAACAAGACTCTTCTACATTCAAACGAAATTTTTCTGTCTTAAAACATGCCTTGTAAAGATTTAAAATTGCCAGAACCAACAGAATAGATAAAAATAAATTTTGATGGTTAAAAAGATGAAATTAAACTTTGTAAACATAAATTTTATAAAATTTTTTCACAACAAAGTATTGAACAAAATCTAATTTTTCTAGAAATAATAAAAGTCGAATAAAAATTTTTTGCCTTTAGTCCTGGTGGATCTGGAAAAACATTTTTATACAGGACACTTATTAACTATTTCTTATCAATAAGAAAAAAAAATTTAAACATAGTTTGGACAGGAATCGTTTCTATTTTACTTTCAAGGAGAATGACTTCTCACAGAACTTTTAAATGTCCTTTAGATATGAGTACTAAAGAGAGTTTTTTCTTCCAGTTTGGATTAGATAAGCAACAATTACGTAAAGTTGATAGAATATTTTGGAATGAAGCTTCTATGATTCCAAAAAAGGATTTGGAAATGATTAAAACTAACATTGCATATAAATTCCGTCGTTGACCAACAATTTTTTCCATACCATCTTAAAGATGAGCGTTTATAAAATATTATTTTAGGATTTCAGCTTATCTAATATATTTACAATTCTTTGCATATAAGCTTCTTAAGCCACCTCAAATCAAGATCTAGCTTCGCCAGCCAATCAACAATCACTTCACTCTCAGTTTTCCTATACTTACACGACATAAATCCCGTTGCTGGGCAAGCTAATCGACATATCTTAAAAATAAAGACGAAAAAATATGACATGTTGCCATTCAGGACAAGTGCAGAAAAAGAGTAACTTCCACAAAAGTATATAGGCAATATTCAAAAAGATAATTTTTATTTTACATAATAACAATTTACTTACCAATGGAAACTGCTGAAACCATAGCTTATTTGTTACTTTTTGTTATGCTGTTTGCATGGTAATAATTCATTCCGCAATCAAATATATAGATGCTCGAGCCTATTGTGTTACTCGGGATTAGTCGCTTTAGATACAGATGATTAGTTTAACAATCAAAACTGGAAGCACTACAGCGTATTGGTTCACTGGGTATTATCTATACATAATAATAATTTATTCAACAATCTAAGTTTAGATACTCAAGCGTATTGGTTGACTTTCATTTATTTTTTGATTCATTGATGATTTTATTTGTATGTTCAAGTATATATAAAGTTACTACTCAGAAGAAAAATCATGGCATTAAGTCATATATATCGGAAATGCAACAAATCTGTACGATTTTCTATGAACTGTTTGTACCCTACTAATAGATTTTATTGTTGCACAATAAAAAAAAGCATTTCATTCAGAAAATTCTTTAAGTATCTTCTGCATCGCAGTCTTAAGACTTTAAAAGTCTCTTTAAACCAAACTTGACACTGGCACCGAAGACTAAAATAAACAATTAAATATAAAAATAATATATCATCATGTAATTAAGATGTATGAACGGTAAAATAAGACAAGGTAGGTCAATAAGCCAGATCAATTTTAGTTAAGTTCGCGCAGAGCCTACATGCCGTCATCAAATACCATATAAATCTCATTGTTAGTTTAATCGATACATTGAGGAACTAACCTTTTCATGGCCTAACATACTTTATGCAATATCGTAAATTTTTTTAGTTTTTAAACTTAGAGTTATTTTTAAGAGCCATGAAATCCGTTAAGCCATCAACATTCATATTATTGATTTATTTTTTCTTCTGTACAAAGTTGTTGTATATGTACAGAAGCGATACATCTTTTCTGTTGCTTCATGCAATTAAATATTCAGGATGTGATACTAAATAGAAACTGCGGTCTGATAGCGATCATTCGATACATGGCAAAAGTGAACTTTTTTTCTATGATCTGTAGACTACGCCTGCGCGTAGTCTTCATTTTTGGTTATTTAATAGGTAGTATCGCAAAAATTGTAGGATTTCCTACGTATCGAATAATCGCGATAAGACCCTTTGACTTCAATCTGCGAAGTCGAAGTTTTCATAAAATATATCGGGTAAAGAGCATATCTTTATGAACAATGGACTAAGAATTGGGAACGGACCTATCATACAGAGTTCACGAATCAGTCAAGTCGAACCAACGATTTGTAGTTGTAGTTTCATTAGGTAGTATTTTTTGTGCTTGGTCAGTCGATACATATATATTCATGTAATATATTGTTGTATAATTTTGGGCGAGTACTAGCTCGCCTCCGCTCCACCCTGCTCCCACTTACTCCCCCCCGCCCCCCTCGGCTCCACCCAGCTCCCCCCTAAATAATGTAAATTTTGTTTCTTTTTACCGGGAAACGTGACCCACCAAAAAACGGGGGCTAACTCCCCCCCCCCCCCCCACCCCGCTTACTTCCCTTCAAGCTCCCTACCAGACTTCCCTACCTCCCACCAAGCTCCCTCGAAAAATGTTTTTTTGTTTTATCGTAAATTTTGACTCCACTATTAGTGTCTCAGATATAAACTATTCAGTCACACCTTTTATAAATTTTGGATGTTTGAAATTTTATTAAATAGTATAAAATCTTAGTTAAATAAGATATTGAAAAAATTCAATTTAAATAAGATATTGAAAAAATACGCCTCAAAATATAGAACGTTATTATGTATGAAATTTTTCCCGTAAAAGCATATGGTATTACATATGTTATAACTTGGGGCAGTGCATGATAGGTTTTAGATTGGTACTGCCATATGTAATTTCATGCAAAAAAAATTATACAATTACATGTCTAAATAAAAAAAAAATTCTGTTACGCATATGATTACTGATTGGTCGATAGTCATTTCAAAATAATCTGGTTTCTCTATGATAGTCATCTTTACTAAAAAAATAACAATCATGCAAAATATTAGAGTAGAATAGAGTATACTATATGTAGCTTATGCACGGAAAGCAATACTTAAGTGAAAAAGTGTTTGCTTACATTTTATAATAATAAGATATTAATCATGATCGAAAGTTCTGAAATGAGCTGCAAAAATATTTCTTCAAAATAAAACATACTATATATTGTCTTAATCTATAACGTGTATTTCGTTTCAGCACAGCAACAACGCTACATGGACATGGTTAATAGAAAACCAGGCATGTGTAGACCATGATTACGTTGTAGTCTAGCAGACTATAATTAAAATTTAATTGGCTAAGGATTCCCAATCGAGAACAATGTAATTTTTATAAAAAAATTGATAAGCACTATTCTTCCATGTATTATACTTACTACATAGCTGTATTGTAATTTCAATTATGATGTCAATAGACAACGTTGGCTGGATATCACATGCTTTTGACAACGGAGAAAACCAATTAGACTTTAGAGCAAGTAATCTCCATATATACTTGTCTAACAGAAAATATGTGTTTTAATACAATGCTATACTACTTTGTCTAAAAATAACCAACTTTGTGTTACTACGGCGGAAAACGAAATACGTGACTAACAGTGATACTTAAGATAAAATAGATACTGTTTAGAAGACACGTACACTTAAGCTCAATATTTAATTCAAATTGATTAAAACCCACGCACCTTAAACCAAATCATCAAATTAACTCGCCCAAATACAATGTTCATATATTAATAATTTATCCACTAATCAAAAATAATATCAAACAAAAGCATAAATATGAGTTTCAAGCACCTTTATTTGAATGACCCAATATACTTTAACTTAATATCCGAAAGGAAAACAGATAATTAATGTCAAATCTATTTAGTGTTTTTAATAATTGGGTTATTGGAAGAATGGTGATATTATAATTATTTGAGAAGTAATTATAGAATCGTATATTTTTAGTCAGTCGAGAAGAAAGTGGCATTAATGGAGGACACATTTTTGAAAAAAACTGGGGCACCCATGTATCAAGTTATACATTGTTGGCAAACAATATATGTAGATGTGGCTGATCACGCCAAAATTTGTTTAGGAATAATCCAAGCTCAAATTTTGAAATTAGGAGACGCAATGAAAATCCAATAATACATTTATAGAGCCAGATATTCATAATCCAGTGATTGAAAATATTATATCTGTAAAACTTAAAAAAAAAAAATTAAAAAAAGTGTGAAAATTCAGAAAATAATCTTGCATTTATTTAAAAACCAACAAATAATTGTTTGATGGTTTATTTTTGTAAATCAACAAATATTTAAACAAATTTTTAAAAAAACTGTATTTAATATTTAAATTTAAAGTGAGTTACAAACTAAAATATAGAACGTAATGATGTATAGCTAACTAACAGAGGTAGCTCGTAGGTAAGTCGACACGATACACGGCTCGTATGCACGAGATGGCGAGTTTAAATCCGGTAGAAAAAGGTTTTTTATTAGAAATTGAAAATTCACTTACGTTACATATTTTTGAAGAAGGAAAAATTAGAAATCATTGATTTAATTCCTTGCATAACGGTCATATAGAAGTATAACTTCAATTAAATTATTTTATTTTATTTTATACATCAATGGTTATCCTATATAATCCCAGAGTTATCATGAAAAATCTGGGGGTTGGCGCGTGAAGCGCGCAGGAGGCGGAGCCCAACTAGTATATATACATGTATATATAATGATAAGGACCAAAAAATCTCTCATCCCCCTGCACCACCCCATCACCCTGAGGCCTCCCTTCAAAAATTTATTTTTTTTCTCCGTGATTTTACGTAAAAATTATGTTTTCTAATTTTCCGTTGGCCCCACTCCGCCCCTTCTCAACCTTTTCACCCCACTCCCTCACCCCGTCCCTTGAGAAGTTAGAAAATTTTTAGGATTTTTTGACCCCCCCCTTGAAAACTTAGAAATTTCGTCCCATTTATTATTTTCATAGACGATCATGGCCGAAGTCACCCGAAAGACACTGTATCGCCAAACTCGGCCAAAACAGATGAATACTTCCGATAACCGACGAACAACCTTAGGAATGCCCTCTTACATCGTCGAACATTGCCGAAAACAACCTGATGCAGCCTAAACCGATCCCTTACATCCACTTGGAATTTTTCATTTTTCCCGCACAACTAATTTAATAAATCGACAGATGTAGAACAATAAAACGGCATGTTAGGGACAAGAGTTATGATAAGATAACGGCAGAAGCTTACGCTCTAGCTCAATACGAAATAAAAATATGATACAACTTAAGTACCTACAACAAAATACACTCATACGCTTATAATGCTTATTGATGGATCATTTATTCACTAATTAAGAGTATGATCATAATATTTTGTTCGATTTCGAAGTAAAGTTCATATGAAAATAACAACCTATCACAGGAATGAGGCAGAGCTACCGATTCATGCAGATAATCCAAAAAGAAATAGGTGTTAGCAAACCAAAATTGTGCTGAAATCTAGCAAACTATATCTTGACAGTTATAAGCTAAGATTTTCTAATCACATACAATGTCTTTTTAATACAAAATATCGTTAGCAATATAATTTTGTGTATAATACTAACTGTAAAGGTGTATTATACTTTCAATTATTATGTAAATAGACAAGGTTGGCTGAATAGCACGTGCTTCTGAGAACGTAGAAAAATAATTCCATTTTATGACAGCTGATCTCTGTATTTGTAAAAAAAAAAATTTGTCCTTATACAATGGTCTACTACTATGTCAAAAATAACTAAGATTACTATTCAGAGGCAGGAAATAAAAGACATCAACGTCATTTATAACGCTGATGAAACACATACTGAATGACCCGTAAAATTCAGCTAAATACGGAATCTAAATAAAATAAAACCATAGCATTAGACCAAACAACCAAATAGAATTGTCCGCTTAAACTGTTTATTAAGAAATAATTTTTTTAGTAATTCAGAATTTAAACAGAACAGTCTATTGTGTTTTGGGATAACGTACATGGTATGATCATACATTATCACAACAATCGGACAGATCAACCGAACAGTTTCTGTTTAATAGTCTATTAATATCTTGCTTTTCTATTATAGTTATACAGAATCTTCTGTTTGATACCAATTAAAAGTTAAATATCTGAAAATTTATAATTTTCACTATACATAAAATATATAATATAGGTAAATAACTTTTTCAATGTCTAATTCATTTAGTCTACTATAAACGTTACTAAATTAACTATTTCAAATTTTTTACCATTTAAAATTTGTTAACGAAACTGATTTTTAATTTATAAACAAAACATTTTCCAAAATAAATTAAATATCTGACCTATTTAATACGATCCGTGTACAGTGTTGACTTAAACAACAGCTACCTCAGCGGGTTATCTACTTATCACTGCCTTCTATATTGCAGCTTGTATCTAACATTAAATTAAATATTCATTCCCACTTTTTTTATAAATTTTTTTAATTGTTTCTTAACATTATTTAATGAACCATCCAAAAATTATAATAATAAATTTCTTGAAACTTTCAAAAAATTAAGTTAATTAAAAAAAAAAAAGTATATTCGACAATAACAACCTATTGCAGGAATGGGGCAGAGCAACTGATTTATGCATATGGTGCAAAAAAAAAAAGACGTCTGCAAACCAATGGTGTGCTGTAATCTAGCTAACTATATCTGAACAGTCTTAAGCTAAGATCTCTCAATCGAATACCATGTCTTTTTAATACAAAATATCATTAGCAATATAATTTTGTGTATAATACTAACTGTAAAGGTGTATTATACTTTCAATTATTATGTAAATAGACAAGGTTCACTGAATAGCACGTGCTTCTGACAACGTAGAAAAATAATTCCATTCTATGACAGCTGATCTCTGTATTTATAAAAAAAAAAAAAATTTGTCTTAATACAATGGTCTACTACTATGTCAAAAATAACTAAGATTGCTATTGAGAGGCAGGAAATAAAAGACATCAACGTCATTTATAACGCTGATGAAACACATACTGAATGACCCGTAAAATTCAGCTAAATACAGAATCTAAATAAAATAAAACCATAGCACCTTAGACCAAACAACCAAATAGAATTGTCCGCTTAAACTGTTTATTAATAAATAATTTTTTTAGTAATTCGGAATTTAAACAGAAAAGTCTATTGTGTTTTGGGATAACGTACATGGTATGATCATACATTATCACAACAATCGGACGGATCAACCGAACAGTTTCTGCTTAATAGTCTTTTAATATCTTGCTTTTCTATGATAGTTACACAGAATCTTCTGTTTGATACCAATTAAAAGTAAAATATCTGAAAATTTATAATTTACACTATACATAAAATATATAATATATGTAAATAACTTTATCAATGTCTAATTCATTTAGTCTACTATAAACGTTACTAAATTAACTATTTTAAATTTTTCACCATTTAAAATTTGTTAACGAGACTGATTTTCAATTTATAAACAAAACATTTTCGAAAATAAATTAAACATCTGACCTATTTAATACGATCCGTGTACAGTGTCGACTTAAACAATAGCTACCTCAGCGGGTTATCTACTTATCACTTCCTTTTATATCGCAGCTTGTATCCAACTTTAAATTAAAATATTCATTCCCACTTTTTTTATAAATTTGTTTAATTGTTTCTTAACATTATTTAATGAACCATCCAAAAATAATATTAATAAATTTTTTGAAACTTTCAAAAAATTAAGTTAATTAAAAAAAAATAAAGTATATTTGACAATAACAACCTATTGCGGGAATGGGGCAGAGCAACTGATTTATGCATATGGTGCAAAAAAAGAGAGACGTCTGCAAACCAATGGTGTGCTGTAATCTAGCTAACTTTATCTGAACAGTCTTAAGATAAGATCTCTCAATCGAAAAATATGTCTTTTTAATACAAAATATCATTAGCAATATAATTCTTTCTATTATAGTTACTGTAAAGGTGTATTATACTTTAAATTTTAAGGATGCTTCAGCGGGAGTAGTTTAGATGTTATAGGTAGTTTATTTAATGTGTCAAAATCCGCTGATTACATCGGAGTCCTTATTTACCTCCCTCAATCTGATAAATTATGAAATATTTTCCATTATTGTTTTAAATTATAAACAACCTATCATGGAGCAACCTGAAAGCATCTTTTATTTGTAACCGTGATCAATGAGTTACACATTGAAGCACTTACTATATTATAGGAAAAATCCTAAGCTTTCAGATAATACGTCGCATAATATAGATACAAATGAAAAAATTATAAATAGACCGTAGAATATTAATCAATTAGTAGTATAAGAAATAAAGTTGCATGAAATCATTTTTTTCTTTTCGATCGCAATGCACACGTATTGAATATTTTAAGATCATAATGCAAGTAGTTACGAAGGAATTGTATTTTATTAAATAATTGTAATGATGTTATCATATAGATGACCTACAGTTAATATTTTATTATTTAAAACATTATTTATTTATTCCAACAAAAAACAAATTTAGCAAATATGCCTAATATACATGATAGCAGGTACTGTTTGTTTAACAAAAATATATAAGTATTTATGATGGTGCACACACACACATAGCGAATATTCAACAGAGATGTATCGAAGGTGGTGTAGTTATATTGTGAATTATGATATTCGTTAATTTAGCATGATTTTTAAACATATTTTAATATTTGATTGATTAATTCAATTATCTTGGGTCAAATTATAATAATAATTATCTAGTAGTACTGCTTAATCTTAAACTGGGTATTATTAAATGTAAATAAATGTAAAGTAAGTCAAAAATCAAATTATTAACCAAAGAAATATATTTAAAAGAATAATATGCAATGTCAATAACATGTCTCACAAATAGAAAATCGTATTTATGCACAAATTTTATTAATAGATTGTAATTTTAAAAATTTGTAGATAAACAATTTTTAAAACTGTGCAAATTAAGTAATAAATTATTTATTTGTTTAAAAATTACTAAATTATTAAAATGAAAGAAATATTCTTATTCATCAATAATAATTAACATTTAGAAAAGCTGCAACTAATACTAAATTTTTTAAAGTAACAACAAAATTTAATTTGGAAAAGTATATTGAGAAAATCAAAAATTTTCTGGAAATTGGAATAAACTTTTAATACAGTACGGGAAAACATTGTATATAATTTGTCGTAGAAACAAGACAAAGAGCCATGAGCAGTTGCAAAATTACTCCCTCAAAAATATAGTGCTTTAAATGTAATGGACTTCTGTTTAAGGTCTTAATTTTGATATACAAAAAAAACAGTAATTTTTTTTAAAAAAAAAGGTATTTTCGCAACGATCGGTCGCACAGTAACTTTTTTTAAATTAAAATTTGAAAGAAAATTCAAACATTTTAATTGAATCAAGACAATCGTCTAATTGTGATAAAACTAAGAAATAAAAAATATTTAATTAAGATTTAAATCGTTTTCATTGCAAAATGTTAGTATCGTACAATAAAATCTTAAATGTTACAATTAAGTAATGAAACATTATTATGTCAGTATGTTAAATTAAATACGGTAATGTACGATCCATTAAGAAATTTCGGAACAAATTAAAACGTTAAAGTTTTTTTAATTGCTAATTCCATTGTTCGTGAACTATCCAGCGGATCAAGTAAAGTTTATGACTTCTACTTATACATAACGTAAACTGTGTTCTGATGAATTTCAGGCATCATAACAGTATTCTAACAATAGTTATTCAAACATAATAAATAAGAAGATTTTTCTAGTTTTTTGTCATATGCGACCGGACTATTGGTGACAGAAAAAAAATTGTTTGCTTAATTTTAGATAAATTAATAGGCTAAAACATAAAAAAAAAACATTTTGTTTACAGCCCTTTGTATTTCTTATATTTAATGAAATCTGAAAAAAACGATTTTCTGAAGTAAGTTTAGTGATAACTTAAAATGCAATGGTACGTTTATGTTTCAGTATAAAAATAAAAAAAATAAAACAATATTTAGAAGCGTTAAAAAAAAAAAAAAAAACATTTTACCAGAGTTATTTTGATCCCGCCCCCCTTTCCCCCCGCAACAGAAAAAAATTATACTAAAATTTCAAAGATATAATGTAGAATACCTTATTTCTAGCTCCCACTTTTTCATAATCCTCTGTCAGCTATAACACAATTTTATATTTGAATTTATTTAGTAGCACAACACAGCCCCAACTCCACCTAGTCTATCCTCAATCAGCCACCCCTTAAGTCCTTACCTAAAATTGGTTCTTTTCTGCACAATCATTCAAATATTATGTTCTACATTTCTGAATGCACTTGATAGAGTATTTTTATACCCTTTGTTCTAAATCTGTACTTCACTTAACATTTCATTACGCAGTTACTTACAATAAATAAAACATATATCTCATATGATTATCATCTATATATTCTAAACTCCCATAAGGCATATAGACAAGTAAGCTAAACTTTTTCTTTGCTATGATTACTTATATTATTCTAGAAAATCCTTTAAATATATTAAAAAGTATACGACATTATATACATTTGTATGATAAATCGAATTTTATATTGCGATAAAACAATCACAACAATGAAAGTCATGACAAATAAATCTTTCCATAAAACCATAAAATTATGCCCTATTTCAAAAACTATTAAAATATTGAAATATAAACTATTAGGTAAAAAAAAATTGATTTATATAGGAAAGTTTTGCCTAAAAAGACAAGAATATCTATAAAAACGGCATGACGGGTATATGGACCACCAGTCAGAAAGAAAATTGATTTGGATTTTTGGTAGAATTTTGCTATACAGTCATTATAATTGATATGTTTATAACTTTAAAAATGAGAACGAGCGACCGACCGATGAAAATCATACGCTCCTATCATTCGCCTGATCGTAACTTAGCTGTAACAGGGGCCCAGCTTGGATCTTACTACAGCAACGTCACGATTTTAACGATATGCAGCAGTATAGAGGGGTGGTATACACATACATATATGTATATATATAGAGCAAGAGCAGCAGGGGCTTTATCTTGAACAAGTCACAAGGCACATGTTTCAACGCTCGCGCATGAGCAGAGACAAATTTTTGACTTCTGCGCATGTGAAGATAACGAAAATGCGTCCAAAAGTGCGTGCTCGATTCGAGCTCGACTTGCTTAAGAGAAGGCCCCAGCAGCTGCGTGTGCATGAGAGAGAGAGAGAGAGAGAGACATAGAGAGAGAGAGAGAGAGACATAGAGAGAGAGAGAGAGAGACGAACGAGCAGAGTATCAGACTGCAGCAGTGATCATAAAAGTGGCTGCCGCCACGCGGGAAAATTTAAATAAGCTAAATGAGCAAAACCACAAAACCTTAGTAACCTAAATCCTAAGCTCTTTAACCCAGTAACCCGGGGGATAGCAAATAATTGTATAGAAAAAATAAAAATGTACATACAACTTGCATAAGTAGCAGCATTAGCTTGAAACTGAGACAGGCATTTACACAATAAAATATGTATTAGATCCTCCGCAGATTTTATTACAGAATGTAAATAATAAAAGCCCTAAATAAGTTAGATAAAATGTTATTTTACTATTTATTGCTGTAATAATAACAGATTTATATGGAGGATCCGCAGAAGTTGCATTAAGACCATGAGTGTATATTAAGGTTAAGTGAAGCTCACACTTAATGCTGATTTCCTGCATTAAGGTAATAGTTATAATCGACTTATACTATGTGGATATAATTTGCTGTTTAAAATTTGTAAAGTGTTAACATACATACACAACAAAATATAATTATGTTTTGTTTAATTTCTGATAACTATTAAAAAGGCGGATTTATCTGACGATTTAAGAGTTTTTTACTCTACCTAAGTAAAAAATTTTGTTATTGGTTATTTAATTCTATGGACGTCAATTCATTTTCAATGGCTGTGTAAAGTAGTAGAGAATTTCAGACAATTATTAATCTTTATTCCATATGAAAATCACATAAAACATAACAAGTTTTTTCGATATCTTGTAACAGAGATTTTTAATCAGTAAATGCAAAATCAATTAACCAAATATATTCGATGAATGTAATAAGTTCACAGATCTAGCAAACAATAGTACAGATTTAATACTAATGAATGACTTAAATTAGTATTTTAATTTAATATTATTACACATGTATATACATATAATATTTATAAAACTATTATTATCACAGAAACCATTTAGCACTTTTTAGGTCATTTTTAAAAATTTGTAAATCAATTGTGAATATGACTTCATAAGACAATAAAATTTTAAAATTATTACTTAATTGTAGGGAAGGTGAAATATGTATTTATTTATTTCATGTACAGATTTTTATATCCTTTTCTTGTATCATAAATACCTGAAATTACATATACAATGGTATCAAAGACAAAATTTATTTAATAGAGTTGATCATAAATTATCTTTATATATATTTATTTAGGAACATGTGAGAATTACTTTTTACTTTGAGATATTATTTGAATTAATAACGCATAACGTATTATTTTATGTTTAAACTTTGTTCTGCGTCTTTTTATTTACATATATTTTCAAAAGATGTTATATATTTACATAAATCATCTACAGGTTCCCTTGTGATATGTTTATAGCTTTCTTCTACATATCTTTTCATTATCTTTTAATCCTATGTTTCCTACTGATCTTATTGTTTCAGTGGATTTTTAGTTTTCCTACTGTAACGCCCTCTGTATGGTTCTAGATCCACTTATTGTCCATATCTTTTATAAATGGATTAAGTGTACCGGGCTTAATAGGCACCCTAGCCTTTTTTCTTTTAATGTTCTAAATACATTTATTAGCCTCTGGCCTAGAAGTACCTGTTTTTTGCGCATTTATAGATTCTTTCGAACACTTTTGCAATTCTTACAACTAGCTCTATTCTCTCTAATTTAACCCGGAAAAGCACTCTATTGATCGCATCAAATGCTGTTTTAAAGGCTACAAATACATCATATAATTTATTGCCCCATTTCTTCTGTTTATTTTCAATTAAACTATTTAGTACACCAATACAGTCCCTTGTTCTTCTTTTTTCTCCGAAGCCAGCCTAACTCTCCTTGAGTATTTGATACTCTTAATAATATTTTTCTACTCTTTCAGCAATTATAATGGCTAATATCATAAATACTACATTTAATAACGCAACTACCCTGTAGTTTTTAATATCCTACTCCTCTTTTCCAGCCTTGTAAATCGGATAGATTCTTGCTATTTCCAACCCTTTATTAATTTGTGTTCATGTCTATACCTCATCAAGTATGTTTGTTAATGCAATTATCCAAATCATGGAAAGATTTTTAACATTTCCCCACAATTCCACCGTCTCCAGCGGCCTTTACATTTTCTATTTTCCTTAGAATTTTTTATGAACTAAAGATCTATACAGCCTTGTCAAAATTCTCCCAGACTATGCTGTTTATGCACATACCATTTTTTTCATTTTTCGTACAGCATGTCTAATTGTTGTCTCCAAACAAATTGTTTAAATAATTTTTCCATGGCTCTTTATTTTCTCCCATGCCATTTTTTTCAGCTAAAATTTTTCAATTGCTTTCCAAAACTCACTTAAATTTGAGCTTTCCTTTACTTTGCTCAGTTTTGTATCGGTTTTCTCAATTTCTTAATCTTCAAACATTTTTTTTAATCTCTTTTTTTCAGTCTTTACTTCAATTTTTGTACTCTCTTGTTTATTTTTGACCATTCTTTGAGTTTACTTGTAATCTTCTTTTCTTTCTATCATTCTAAAAATCCTGTTTATCAATTTTGCAATTTTTCCTTTTGTTAATATAATTTTCAGTTCTTCTGTTATCTCTGTAATTACATTAGGTAACCGGTCCCATTTTTCTATGTTATTTATTCCACCTTGTGTAATGATATAATCCATATATTTTTTTTTATCTTTTTTATTCTTTTTGGATACTTATCTTTTTTACTTCATTTACATATCATTATTTTCTTTGCAAGGCTCAAGCATAACCTCAAATATTAAATTCGATTTTTTTAAGCCACTATTTTGTATTGTACAGTAATGAACCTATGTACCTGCATATTTTCAAAGAGTCTTGATAACAATCACTTTGAGTCTAATGATATTTCTTGTGTAGGTTAAGGTGGTAAATCCAATATGGCGGCAACAGCATTATGTCAGATTTACTTTTTCTTTACAATCCCATCGACATGGGTATCAAATGAAAGGGTATAACCAGCGGGATACCCAAAAAAGTGTACCGTCATACCAAATATAATACATGGCGGCAACAACAAAACGGCAGATTCACTTTTTCTTTATAACCCCCTTGTCATGAATATCAAATAGAAAAGTATGACCAGTAGAATGCCGTAAGAGGATTTACATCATACCAAATCTAATATGCGGCCGACACAAAATGAGGGACATCCTTTTTCTTCAAAACCCTTTTAATGAGAGCATCAAATGAAAGGATTTGACGAGTGAAAATTTTTTTTTTAATGCAACTTTAGAAAATATTAGTTATAAGTGGATGAATTATCTTTTGTGGCTAAGAGAAAACTTTGTATAATAGTAATAAGACTTTGTAGAAAATTTATTTTTTGGTCTATTGATGTTTAAGTGCTCATTGGTTGGTAAAAGTCTAATATATTTAACTTCTTCAAGGTAAGAGTACAATTTAGAGATATTCATATATTCTTTTTCTATATTGTTATTCATATAGTTTCATGATTGAAATTTTTGTTTTCATGGTTGAAATTATCGTAATTTGTGAATGGTTACTGTTACCTACAGAAGAGAAGTACAGCACATTCAACTGCAAATTTGGCAACTGATTTTTGGGCAAGTAGACAAATAAATTACGATGCATGTAACGTAAAATAACAATGTAACTCACGATTATTACGAATAAATTTTTTTTTTGATGCTGTAGGTACTAAGACTCATTATTTTTCAAAATCAGTTCAAAATTTATAGAAAATCATGGTGAAAAATAATGCACCATGCATGTACTTATTAAGCTTTACCAACTATGCTATCTGCCACAATGCCTTGATGTGAACTATACGTCCACAAAAGTTGCACTACCTTTAAATCATTAATATAATTAAGAACTGAATGACTTGTATATTACAATGCAGATGAAGAATATTGAATAATAAATCATACATTATAATAATTAGACAGTAAATATTGGCTTTCTTCAAAATAGTTTTAAAGTGTTTCACTAATAAGTCGGATATGAACATTCGTATCATTATATAACAATAGATTAATATATTTAATAACAATAAAAAAATGTTACCGATTGATTTCTTTAAAATAAAACCGTACAACATTTACTTTTTGATTGCTTTATTTATACGTGTAGACTCGACGACGGCTAGACAGCAATGCTTAGACGCTCGCTTGAAGTTTTTTAGCGTAAGGAAAAACAAGAAAGCCACGAAAATTAGTTAAAGAAACCAATCAGTAACATTTTTTGGTGCATCGGCCGGGAACGGGACGCTGACGCAGTGCTCGCGCGCAAGCTATCGCAACATCCGGAGGTGCACCCATGGCACCAAAATCAGCATCGGGAACGATTCGGCGACGCGGTGCTCGACCACGAGCTGCTACTGGAGGTGCGTTCGGAACCGCCTCCAGGTTAGGAGCAGCTGCCGGCATGTCGATCTGACCGCGAGCTGGGGCTGGAACCGGGGCTGGGGCGACAGGAACCACCTCCAGGTTAGGTGCCGCTAGCACGCCGACCCGATGGGCGCGGCGTTGTGGCGCTCGACCGCGAGCTTGGGCTGGAACCAGGGCTGGGGTGACAGGAACCACCTCCAGATAAGGTGCCGTTGGCACGCCGACCTAATTGAGCGGCGTTGCGGTGCTCTACCGCGAGCTGGGGCTGGAACAGGAGCTGGGGCGACGGGAACCGCCTGGAGGTTAAGTGCCGCACAGTGGGAAATTCCGACTTTTTTTTTATCAAAACCTAATATCTCTCGAACGAAAATAGCTAGACCGATGATTTTTTTGAAAAATAAAGGTATTTTAATGCGCTATAGAGAAAAATTATAGAAAACATTGTCAGAACTTTACCTAACCCAAAAAAAAACACTGTAAACCATGAAATTCTGTCATAAAAATAAAAAAAATGTTTAATATAATTAAATGATCATGGTAAACTGTGGAAAAAAGCATGAAATAGTATGCATAAGACTACATACTCACTTTGATGATAATCTAAGACTATATAAATGTCAACCTAACCTCAAAGATGGCTTGAAGTAGTGAATTCCGATATTTTTTTATACAAACCTAATATCTCTCGAACAAAAATAGCTAGACCGATGATTTTTTTTTGGAAAATAAAGGTATGTTAATGTTTTATAGAGGAAAATTATAGACAACATTGTCAGAACTTTACCCAAGCTAAAAAAAATACTGTGAACCGTAAAATTCTGTGATGAAAATAAAAAAATGTTTAATATAATTAAATTATCATGATAAACTGTGCAAAAAAGCATAAAATAGTATGCATAAGACTACATACTCACTTTGATGATAATCTAAGACCATAGAAATGTCAACCTAACCTTAAAGATGGCTTAAAGTAGTAAATTCTGATTTTTTTGCATATAAATCTAATATCTCTCGAACGAAAATAGCTAGACCGATGATTTTTTTTGGAAAATAAAGGTATGGTAATGCGTTATAGAGAAAAATGATAGAAA
>JAPYYV010001414.1:0-28186 GCA_030522625.1 Copidosoma aretas | reverse complement strand
GGCAAACACGGCGGGCCCCTTCACCCGGGGCCGGCCTCCTAAGAGGAGGCCATTATCATTTATTTAGGAAATCCCAGAAATGGTAAACTGAGTGGAAGGTTAGTGTAGGTATGTACGATTGTGATGGGTTTCCCGTGTCAATTCCGCATCCACCCAGAGGCGGTCACCGACACGGGAATGGGCTAGTTTATGTGTATGTAAGTTTTTTGAGGATTATGTTTAGGGAAGGAGGACATTTGAATCGTGTAAGACGGGGCAATGTTTCAAAAGTGTTTATGTGTATGTGTGGTGATTGCGGTCAGCAAAGGAACCAGTAGGACCCATCCGCCCGACCCGCCAGTACCCAACCCCAAGAGCGTGACCCAGGAACCCAGTACCAGCTGGTTCCTGCTGTGCATTCTAGTGCAAGCCACCATATAGTCTCCCCAGTGGTAGTAAGCTAGTGTTAACTAGCCCACCACATCTTTTTTATTCTTGAGACGTCCAGCCTTTTTAGCGGTAGTAGCCCAGGATTATCCAGGCCATCGCATTAGCCTTACCTCCCAGAGATCCCTTAGCAAAAGCAAGCAGCAAGGCCCTGACAACCCAGACGAGAGAATCCCACCAAGTCCCGCCGCTTCTGTGTCAGTGTAGTGTGTGTACGTGAGAGGAATGTTTTTACCGCCAATTACCTCTATACATGGCTTGTTGGCATGTCGTTCGTGTTGAAGCCCCCTCACCCGTCCTGGGCTGCAAGAAGCGCGGTCTACGAAAAGGTGACGCGTACCATGGAGCGGAAGTAGTAGTAGTAGTAGTAGTAGTAGTAGTAGTAGTAGTAGTAGTAGTAGTAGTAGTAGTGGTAACAGTAGTACTAGTAGCAGAATAGTAGTAGTAGTACTGCAAGAAGAAGAAGTAGTGATATTATTAGATGTATTAGCGGATGTAGTAATAGCGGAAGTAGTACAAGTAGTAGTAGTAGTAGTAGTATTAGTTAAAGTTATAGTAGTAATAGAAGCAGTAGTAGTTGGAGTAGTATAAGTAGGGGTGGTTGTACAAGTAGTAGTAGTTTTTGTAGAAGAAAAAGTAGTTGTAGTAAAAGTAGTAGTAGTAATATTAAGAGTAGCAGTAGTAAAAGCATTAGTTGTAGAAACAGTGGAAATATTAGAAGTAGTAGAAGAAGTAGTAAAAGTCGTATTAGTAGAAGCAATAGTAGTAGTATTAGATAAAGTAGTGGTTGTAATAGTAGTAGTAGTTGTAGTAGTAATAGTATTAGTAATACTGTCACTAGAGGTGGTAAAAATTGTAGTAGTAGTGGTAGATTTAGTTACATTAGTAATTATATTACGTGTCGTAGTAATAGTTTTAGCAGTAGGTACAGTACTTATATAAGTAACCCAAGTATACTATTCGGTTGTAGCAGCAGTTATCGTTTCAGAAGTTTTATTGTTAAAGTAGTTGTAGTTATAGTAGAGTTTATAGTAGTAGTCGTAGTGATAGTAGTAGTAGTAAAAGTGGTTGTACTAGTAGTACTAGTAGTAGCAGTAGTAGACTAGCAGAAGCACTAAAGGTACTTGTAAAAGTAGTAATAAGAGTAGTAATACTAGTAGTAGAAATAGTAGTAGGAGTAATAGTAAATGTAGTAGAGGTATTAGTTGAAGAAGTAGTAGTTTTTTTTTTTTTTTTTTTTTTTGTTGTGGTTGGAGGAAAAATCTACGGTAGTGTGGGACTTAACGTGAATCCTTTCTGGTAATAAAAAAAAAAAAATTTTAATCGAAAGGATTCATCAATTCCCACTAAATAACCCCCTATGCCGCGAGGCTTTTGTTCCACCCCGGAACCACGTTAGCATTACTTCAGGGTGGAGCCACCAGGGAGGACATCGTACCTCACAGCATTCCCTAGCAAGCTTGAACACCAGTCGCTGGCATGCACCGACCGACCGCGAGCCCTAAAAAGGGCACGAGGTCCCCTTGGGGTCAGCACATCTCGTCCAACCTTCCAATACGCCAGCTTTTGGGCAACGTGCGTCTCCTTGCTGATAACGACATTGCCGTCAGCGCAGCTTAGATCTGCACGAGCTGCGCTCTACACTTGCCCTAAAAAGGACGTGCGGTCCCTGGAGGGCAGCATCCTTGTTCAGCCTCACCGCAGGATTGTTTTGCGAACGCCTGTTTTTCGTTTCGTGCTTCTCCTTGCTGATAAGCCACAAGGCTCAGCACAGCGTGGATACGATCGAATTATCCTGCCTCCTCACTGGCCGCGCCACCCAGGGCACCACCTACGTAGGCGCCCCCACTCGGCGTTCAGCGGCCCTCTCTTCTTCCTTCTTAAAGCTGATAACCGTCTGGACACAGTCATCCACAGCCCTTTATGCGTCCTCGGTTCTAAGCATCTCGGGGACGATGTTTTCAGGCGTGGGTACCATGCCCAGACGGTCCGCCAGAAGCTCGCGCTCGCGGTGACACCTTGCGCACACGAAGAACGTATGCTCGACGGTATCATCCATCAGAGGGCAGTAGTCGTATCTGGGAGATGGTTTTACCGCCATTCGATGGAGATAGGCATTAAACTGACCCTGTCTGGAGAGAAACTGGTTGAGGTAGTAGTTAACCTTACCATGATGTCACTCCATCCACGGCCGTAGGTCCGAAATCAGCCGATGCGACCATCTGCCCACAGCGGCCTCATCCCACTCCCGCTGCTACGTTGTCAACGTTTCCTCCCGCCTGTTGTCATCATTTTGGGCACCAGGAGACAGAAACTTCTCCCTGGGCTCACAGGCCAACAACACAGCGGGGATCGTTCGCGCAATTACCATAACAGCTGCGGAGGAAACCGTGCGATAGTCGCACGTGATCCGGAGAGATCCTAGACGCTGTACCGAGGTGAGCCTTCTCCGAACATCCCATCTCGCGAGCGCATCCGCCCACACCTCCGAGCCGTACAGCAATATGGAGTTGGCAACCGTCGCGAGAAGTCTTTTCTTTGCCTCTTGCGGGCCGCCAACATTCGGCATTAACCGAGCTAGAGCCGCCGCTACTTTGGTCGCCTTTTCTGCTACCCTCCTGATGTGCTCCCCGAAGGTAAGCCGAGAACTGACCCACACCCCAAGGTAGCGCACCGCCAGACTCGCGCAGATCGCCTCACCCGCAACGTTTAGGCGAAAGTCATCGCCAAACCATCTTTGCCTGGTAAGGACCACCATCTCCGTCTTTTCGATTGCGAGCTCAAAGCCGTCATCCCGAAGCCATTCTGCCACTATCCTCACGGCCCACCGTATTCTGCGCTTGGCCCCCTCACGGGATCTCGCTGTAACGTGTAACGCTATATCATTAGCAAAGCCCGTCAGCCCGACCCCCGGAAGCATTTCTAGGAGCAGAAGCCCGTCGTACACGAGGTTCCAGAGGTCCGGGCCAAGGGCCGAACCCTTAGTGACGCCCGACGACACACGCTTCTTCCTCTGGCCGACGGTTGTGTTGTACCGGAGTACCCGATCCTGAAGATAGCTATCCAGAATCCTTCTTAGATAGTCCGGTACATTCTGGCTCCTTAATGCCTCCCTTATGTCCGACCATCTGGCCGAGTTAAAGGCGTTTCTTACGTCAAGTGTCACCAGAACCACGGTACTTCTCGTCTTATGAGAGGGTTGCCAGGCCCGTTAGACAGCCTCTAGAACCTCGGCCACAGCCATCACGGTCGAACGACCCTCGCGAAACCCGTACTGGTTGTCCGAAAGCGAAAGGCTTCTCTGCACAGGCAGGGACGCTATTTCCTCGGTCCACCAGTAGCTCGGTCTCTGCTTTGACCTGACAGCCCTTTTGGGCATACACGCATCGCACCATTCCATGATACGTCTTATGGTACCATCCACCAGCTGCTCGGCCTCCGCCGCATTCGTGTTCTTATTTAAATCGGCAGGAGGTGGCGCATCAGCCAGAGCGTCACGCAGCGCGGCGTGGTTGAGCTGCGCTATGTTCCATCCAATGGTGTGCGCACGAAGCGCTTCGCGTGTATGGGCACCACGTTTCTCAATGATCAATATTTCTAGCAAGATCCTTTGGTACCGAAGCATATGTCGGACAAAAAAAGTAGCAACTTTCGTTTATGTATATATTTTGTACATCTTATAATGTTTTTTTAAAGATGAGCATTTATTACTATCAATAGGCCTTTAAAACTTCATTAATTAATTATATTTTAGATTATAAGGAATCTTTGAATAAAAAAAAATTGTTTCAAATCTTAGTTTATTAGGATGCACTATTAAAGCTTACAAACTATAAATTATCCTACACTATAATAAGTCACAGACAAAAGTTTATATAATTTTGAGGATTAACTCACTATGTTCATTCAAGATACTTTTTAGTTTTATAGGAGCATGTTCTTTTGATAGGAGCTCTTTGTTGAATTGCTTTCTAAACTTGCTGTCTACACTGTACGAAAATTTAATCAGAACTAGTTTATAGACTATCTTATTAAGCGCCTTTAGACTGTTCTAGAGATTCAAAAGAGAAGTGATATAAAGCTAAAAAGTAATTTAGTATGAGTTGGAAAAAGAAGAAGAGCATGCAAAAGGAACTATGCACTGCCATAAATACAGTTATAAAAGCTGCTACACGAGAAATAACTACTAAGAGCAAAGACTCACAAACTTATCAGTCCAGTCTGTAAATACACAGTGTGATCCAGCAAGCAGTTATTATGCAAATACAGCGTTAAAATACCACATATATTACGTCTTCTTGCCGACATCGATAGGGCATTATCCCTTATATCTTTTTTCGCTTGCATAAGTGCAACTTTCGCACCAGCGAATTCGATGGAAGGAATAGTAACAAGTATCAATATAAAAAATGTAGCTGTATTGCACCTCAAAGAGAGTCAAGAAAAAATAACACTGTAAAGACTATCAATTTCGGAGAAGGTCTTAATCTTCGGCTGTATAAAATTAGATTGTGTGTTCACAACACATAATATACTAGAAAAGGGTGGAAATAAAGATTATTTAACAAAAATTGCCTAACAAGGATCTAACAAACGTATTTTTAGTATAATATGATAATATTATAAAAAAAAACAAGTCAGAGGGTGCTTTGGTACCCAAGTATGAAGTTATACATCTTTAAGTTACAATATATGAATGTAAATATACTTATTGTGAAACGATATTTAAAATAACCCACTTTGATGTATCGGAGGTGGTGCAATTACCGTTTGAATAATGATATTTAGTAATTGGGTGTGGTTATCGACTAAAATCTCTCTATTTATCCGACTTTATCTCAATTTACTCTTTAGGAATCCTAGTAAAATTGTTATTTTTGGTACATCATGCTTTTCCGTCGAGAGGTAGCGTTCTATCTGTTTTTATAGAGTAATGCTCCAAAATTATTGCAGAATAATTTTTATGTGCTCGTATTCATTCATATCCTTAACCTGCTGAAATTTTTTCGAAATTTTTTTCTATTTTTTTACCCAGGTGAACCCAAAACTAGAAAAATAATGATATGTCGTAACGTCGATTAAAACCTCTTTATTTATCCACCCTACTATTTATTCACTCTTTATAAATCCCATAAAAATTTTTATTTTTAGTCTAACTTTCTGTTCAAGATATTGCGTATTTTCGAATATTTCAAGGATATGCGTGCACAAGCCCGTAAATAATCATCTCAGCATACTTGTCTTTTATAAACTTGCCACGATTTTTTCCAAAATTTTTTTATCTCAATTACGTAACAAACAAATAATTTTTTCAATACATTCAAAACACTAAAAATTAAGGCAATATTTGTACATAAACCAACACCTTTCTTTTTGTGCTCTGCGATGGTTTCTTTCCCTTAAGAAAATTAATAGGAATTGTTATTTTTGGTCCATCTTACTTTCTTTTCATGATATCGCGTATTTTTCAATAGTTTAAGGTTAAGTCATAATAAGAACCTGGTAAATAAATATAGAGCGGGTCATGGTGCGGCCCATTTCGAAAAAAAAATTTTCTAGATAGAGTTTTTTCATCGTTGAGTTTGCTGAAGTGATTCTCTAAGAAGTAAAAACCGTTCATAGTAACGTCCTATACCCTAAGTCTCCTCTATTCTTTTAGTCGCAACGTGGCTCTCATCTAAACATCATATTGTTATAGATGAACAGGGAAAGTTATACACGTGTGAAAGTTCTTGGAGTAAAGGAAATCTTACAAAACCGAATAAGATCTACTTCTACAGGTTAGTAAAATACGTAAAAATTTTAGTGAATTTGAATACTGTAACAAAAAATTTTTAGCAGTAGTAATTTGAGGATATATTTTTCATGTTTTTTTATATAAAATTTGAGGTTTCAAACCATATAGTAATAAAACGCCATCGTATGCTGCTGTAAAATATATTAGAGGTTAATCAGAAAAGTATTAGTTACTGAATACAACAAGATTTAGGTGCTATCTTTTGCTACTTATGTTCTTATGCAACTTTTGGTATAAAAGTAATTGAATACTCGATAACGCAGATATAGCGATTACTAAAAAGTTAAAGAAAAGAAGCATAAAAATACTAAAATTAATAGGGAAAAAGAAAGAAAAAAAGCATCAAAAGAGAAAATGGGAACTGCATGTATATAAAACTAGAGAGAAGGAGAACACGACAAAGTGAGAAAGGGAGAGAAAAGGGGGAGCCTATACAGTAAACAGGGGATCTACTTATAGTAAAGCAAAAGAATAGAAGAAAAAATTTTGAAAAAAAATCATTATTGGTTAGAGCAACGACATGGATTCAATGCTTAAGAAAAAAATTGTTTCAGATCACTTTAAATTTGGCCTATCATCTCTACATCGTTGGATTATGTGTCTTGAATATATATTACATTTGTCGTACAAATAAAAAATCGAAAAACAGCAGGCACGTACGGAAAAAGAAAAAGAGTCAGTTCAAAACAGAAAAAAATAATACAAGCTGCTTTTAAAAAAGAAATGGGCTTAAATGTTGACAAACCGAAAGCTGGAAGTGGGACATTGAACGATGGTTATACTGCTCGTAATTTTTTTTGAAAGTACCGAGAATCTGCAAAAATAACTGGAATTGATCAGGATATAATTCATCGTTTTTACATTATACTGCAAGCCATATCAAGTGGACATGATATTAATTTGGACAATTTGAGACAGTATACTGTGAAGTTAGCTAGAATTATTGTAAAACAGTATGATTGGTATTACATGCCAACTTTAGTCCATAAGCTACTAGGTCATTGCACGGAAATCATTGAAGATTCAGTTTTACCTACCGGTCAAATGTCAGAAGATGCACAAGAGACCTGCAATAAATTGTATTCGATCCATCGCCTGAGCTTTGTTAGGAAAAATTATCGTCAAAAAACAATGAACGATGTGTTCAAAAGATTTTTAGTAGTGTCTGACCCATACATTTCTAGTTGTAGAAAACTGCCAGCTAAACAGCTAAAATCATTATCAGCAGATGCTCTAAATTTGTTGTCGTCGTCATCTGTTGATAAAAAAGAGGAGCAAAACAGTACTGATGTAAGTCTTCTTTAAAGCAGGGAACACTTTCCAATTTTATAATATTAGAGTGTACTTTTTCAAGTAACTGTACAAGTTATACTACAATTGGAAAATCTTTTTTCGTTTATACCCTATTATTTTCAATTTCAATAAAAATTTTTGTGAAAATATAAAAAATGTTTGTTTTAGTACATTTATTTAGTATAAATGAAATTATCCAATAGTAACAAATAAAAGTTACACGAAAAAACTTTAGAAATCTTTGCATGACGCCATATTGGAACCGCCATTTTGAATTTTGCAATTCTGACGTCGGATTCGTGATCAGCAACCCTGAAACCCCCCGAGTACGAGGTTTTACGTCGATCCATTAAGTTTTCGAATTATGGACACAAATACAACGCCATATTGGATCCGCCATTTTTAATTTTGCAATTCTGACATCGGATTCGTGATCAGCGACCCCAAAAACCTCCGAATACGAGGTTTCAGGTCGATCCATCAAGTTTTTGAATTATGGTCTGCATCGATCTGCCGATTACGCATAAAATTTCTGGTAATTGATACTGTATTTAAATAAAAATAGTAACTAGTCTTGTCATATATTTTTGAAGAATAATGTTTAATATTACCTACAAAATTTTGAAGCAAATTATTCAATTATATGCATAATTTATTAATGTACATCATAAATTAAATCTTTAAAAATAAATGAGTTATTGAACAGTTATTGAAAATTTAAATTGAAAATAAGTTTTAGAACACAACATGAAAGGGAGTGAGCGTAACTGCTTCGAAAAGACAGCTCGTGGCTTTTTTTTTCACCTTACTTACGAATGAAATAATTTTGAAAGTATAACATGCAATAAAAATCAAATAAATTATTCATTATACTTTGTATGAATTAGGCAATAACGAAATAGAGGATATGGCTCTCTCTCTTTTCTATTCCTGTACATACGGTAAGATAATGTAAAACTTTGCTGTTAAAGTTTTGAGAAAAAATTATTCACTTAAATTAATAATTTACTATTATTGTATGTAAAAAATAAAATGTATAAAAACAAATTAAATATTTAACAGTGATTAAAAATTTTAAATAAGTTATGAACCACCACATGAGACGCAGTAAAAGTAATATCTTCAAAAAGATAGCTCGTGGCTGGATGTATACAGTGCTCGGCTTACGTGCAAAAGGTTGCGAGCTCGAATATCGTGGAAAGTGTTTCTTTTCTCTTCTAAGGAATTCATATTTACTTCTGTTACACATTTTAGTAAGAGAGATAATTGGAATTCAAATTTACTTTCGTTACTTATTTGAGTGAGAGGGAGAATTCACTTCTGTTACACATTTTAGAGAAAGAGAAAATATTAAAATCATTTATTTACCCCCTGCATAACATGCCTATAGAGTTTAGCTGTAAAAATTGCATTTTGTGAAGTTTCCATGTAAACTGACTTACCCATCAGCAGACCAAGTTATCGCGAGACTGCAATTTTAAATATTGATGATAAAAGTAGGCCTAGGACTCACTAAGTAGTATATCGTTCACGTATTATTGATGTTGTTTACTTTAACAGTTTATCTGTTTTGATGTTTACAAATAAATTAGTTTGTATCTATAAGTTTCCAATCTTGGGAGTTTTATGAATATTCATTTTTATCTTCAACATCCCAGCACGTCGGGACTGTCAAGATATTTTATCAGTGGGAAAAACGACGATACGTAATTTTAACTCTCTAGAGAAACCGTAAAAATCACATAAACATTAGCACTTACAATCTTGATCATTGTCATATAAGTATGCTTATTTCCAGAATTCGGATTACGGTAAAGGCAGTGCTTTTTTATGATCCAGAAACAACTTTTTAGGTCGTTTACTTCTAATCGTAATTGATTGCCCTAAGTACAATACGTCGTTGAAAACAGATTCTGTAGCCGTGTGCCAGAACTTTAAGTCGAACGTCAATTTTCACGCTATTACAACTGCGTACTGCTTTATTTTACATAATCGCACTGTCTATTATAGTTTAATTAGCTTAGATGTTGAGAAACTAATGTTATGCTATAAAAGCCGGTGTGCACACTTTGAACCTTACACAGACAAAATTAGAGATAGGGATAGAAATTTTTCAAAATCACTATATAAAAAAAAAAGAAATTTAGCAACTTTCTACTTTTAAAGTGTGATTTTATATGATTTTATCAAAATAATATCTTCAAAATTTCTATTTTTAAAAGTGAAATTTTTTTTTTTCCTATATTCAAAATAGAAAAAACGCGGACTTACTGCTTTCAAAATAGGAACAGCGGAAAAAACCCTTTCCAAAAATGGGATCTGAAGTTTCCTATTAACAAAAAATATATGTTTGTACTTTAATTAAAATGCATGAATTAACAATCAACGAACGTTCAGACCTCTAAAAAACTAGTAAGATGAAAGTGGAAATTCCCCTTGTTGTACGTGGGCTAAAAAAGTACAGTATTACTGATCAATGTATATAATAGCCAACAAAGAAAAAATGAAAGCATCCAGCCTTTACATGCATACAAACACATATATGTATATATATATATATATATATGTATACTTACTGACCTGGAAAGCTTTGTTTTGCCATAAAATTACATTTAGTGAATATTTTAGTAGTCAAATGAAAATAGGTAACTTGTTGTAAGTGTGTGAAGATGTGGTATATGAATAAATGAAGAATAAACCGGTGTATACCATGACGGTCTATACGATTAACAAAACACCAAACATCTATTTTTTAAATCCATTTAACTTTTATTATCTTAACTAATAAACTAAAAATTATATCTCAATAACAAATTGTGACAATTAAAAAAAGAAACATCAGTCTTTTGGTACGATGCAGTATACAGTATTTCAGTAAGTCCATCTTTAGCCAACAAAAATAAACTGGATGATTTACCCACGCAAGAACATGCCAAGTGTAATTGTCCGTGTAAAAAACACAGTGTGCCCAAATCTAAGCCACAAACAGACATCGTTTGGCCTTGAGATTTGTTGATTGTCATTGCAAATGCTAATCTAATTGAAAATTGAACCTGTTTAAATTCAATAGGTACATCTGTCGGAATGATAGAGTTTTGTGGTAGTAATACATCTTCTCCTTGGAACTTGCCATTAAAAATTATAGATTTGACAACGTTTTTTGTCAATTCTTAAATAATTGATCGCCTGCCATTGGACAGCCATGATAGGTTCAAATTATGGAGCAAAATAGCCGGAGATCCAACATTCAGTTTTAAATAGTGCAGTAGCATGCCTGGAAAAGCCAATAAGTTCAAAAACTCTACTGGATAATTTACAGCTTTGTTGGTATCGCAAACTGTATCGATAGATTTGTATGACACAAAATCCCATGGCATCAATTGTTGTATCTTGAAATTGAAATCGTTGATGTCTACATTTTTTCTGCTTAAATTGCGTGTTCTGCCAGCTACTCATGGTTTAAGTATTAAGTGTGTGAATATTGGGAAATACGTGGTCAATAAGAGCATTTTGCGAATTTACGATCGTACATAAATCGGTCGGCAATTTTATGCATACGGTATTTTCATGTAGACCTACTCATTTATCGCAGATATCCAACGATTGTTTTAAGAATGTTGCAGCAGATGGATCTTGAAGCAGTCAAGCGCGCATATTCACTTGCAGCTGTACTTTTTTAACATTACGCCAAAGTGGCGATGATTTATAGCAAGCGTTGATCTTATCAGCGTACGTTGAACGTGAAATGATGGAAAGTGTTTGGCTAAGATCACCTGAAAGGAGTAACAGAGTGCCGATAAATAGTTTGACGTTGTTCTTTATGTCTTTTAATGTCCTGTCCAACGCCTCAAGTAAATGTTTTTAAGCCATAGTTTATTCCTCCCAGGTGATAATTATGGTGGTTCCACTCTGTGGCTATTGATAAATGTTTTTTTATGTTGCACACTAAAGTATGGTCAATAAAGTTGCTGCAATGCCAGATGATGCAACGGCCAATGCAATTCTAATATTTGATCGTATTTCAGAGAGAATTAGCGAAACAAGAAACGTTTCGCCAGTTCCACCTGGTGCATAAAAAAAAATCCACCTTGTCCTTCCAAAACTGCGAGCATAATGTGGTCGTAAATGGTTTTATGTCCCTTAGTCAGTAGTGGGACATTGCATGTAACAATCGCTGCCATTTCTACAGTATTGTACCGCAGTTCACGATTCATTTAAGTGTTCATTAAATCAGATGCACTTTGATCTGGCAAAATCATACCAAAATGACCAAGTTGTAAATTGGCAATGACAATGCAAAGATCCTTGAGAGCAATTAATGCTTCATTGTACATATCGTCACTGAATGTTATCGTTAGATCCTTGCACCGTGTATGATGTCGACGCAATATATCATAAGTCATTGAATTATTGTGGTTATCACACAACGTATCTGTTTGGGTTGGGAAACATGTGGTCAACACTATAGCAAATAGTAGACGAATTCGTATTACTGTACAGTTCAATGCTGCTTCAGTAAGCATACAGTCCAACTGGTCATCTTATAGCAAGCCTAGTGCAAGGCATGCATCTTTATGCGTTGGATACTGTACCCGGCAAGACAATATTGCCGTCTGCGCAGCGGACGGAGATGTTGACTTTTCAAGCACCAGGTACGTAAAAAATGTTTCAATGATTTATATTTGTATAAATGGGGTTGTGAGTACGAAAAACAAAAATAATTGAACTTGTACCTAATGAAAAAAATCTCATCCGCTCTGGCCAAGTGGATAACATATGCTCACATTTTCTCCTGAACTTTCACTGAATTCAGGTACGTTTCAGAAACATTCCGGAAACGTTTCTGAGACGTTTCGTATAAACTTATGCTGAGCTCAGCTACAGCCGTTTTACGGTTTTTATGGCGTTTTAGAAGCGTTTCTGAGCTCTTGGGAAAAACGTTCTGAAGTTTTAAATTATTAGTTTTAGAAACAGTTTCTGCTATGTTGGAATCAATATCACAAATTCTTGTGGTACTGTTTCAATTAAAGATGAAGTATAAACTGGTTGTAATTTTTTACTCAATTAGGTTTCATCTTTATGACCATTGAATGTTTTACTCAGCAGAGTCAAATATGGCACCATCCAACGATTGTCAATGTCAATGTCTGTATTTTTGACATTTTTTATAAATGATTGTCCGCCAGTATCTGTATTTCTTCGACGATGTATTGGATATCCATCGATAAGTGTTACCTTACAGTTAGTAAAATTTTTATGAAAACTTCTTGTACATTTTCCATTTGCCATGCAAGGCAATAAACGATTTAGATCACCACATGGGCCATAAATCATGTTTGCTGTAACAATATAAAACAGTAATTGATCAGTAGACGGATCTGGAATCTCCGCAGAAATTATACTATAGATTTCTTCAGGACGTATTTCGTCCACTAACAAAAGTCAAATATGTGCATGAGGTAATCCTTGTTTTTGCCATTCAATCGAATACATCTAGCAACGTGTGGGACCGAATAAATGTTATTTTATAATGAAACTTGGTAAAGACTTTAATTTTTGTTTGAACACACGTGCTGTAATGTCATGACGATGTGTTGCATTTTGTCCTGGCAATAGCAAAGATGTAATCTTCGGCCATTTTGGATTAAATGTAAATGTAATAGATAAACACGGTCGTCCGTATTCGTGCAAGAAACTTATAGCATCCTAGATGTATTCTTACATGTGACATGGACTGCCTATGTACGTTGATGGGTTGATAGTAAAATGATAGAGCTACCAATTTCGGCACTGTCAGTATTGCTTACAATAGCGTCTCGCAAGTGAATGTATTCTTTTTCACGCAGCATCTTTTGATTGTATCGTAAGTATCGTAGTCGTTTGCTCTCTGTCTCCATGTACATGTCGACCATGAATTATTGGCGAAGCTCATGACACCGGAGAACTACGGTGTCCTGACAGCGACTAATCATCAGACGGTATGCATAATAACCCTTCGGTTCCTAACGTTCTTGTTTGTTTCGGCTTTTGTAATAATATATTCATTATTAATATTTCAAAGAAACCTATTAACGCCAAGGCCTTTGAATTTTTTTAGCGACTATTTAACGTCATTATTGTATGCTTTGGCAACAAAAAATTTACGCCAAACGTAATAGCATTAAGTGCAACTATTATATGCACTTTTCGGCATATTTTAGGTATATATTGTTTGTGATAAACTTCTGGAAAAAGACATATACATTTTTTTTTTGAAATATTGGTGTTATTTGTGTTTACATTAGTCATATAATATTTCCTTTAGATCCGATAAAAATTTTTACGTAAGATCCAGAAAAAGCATCATTTTCTAAATAAAAATATGCAGAAACAAAATTATGTTAATTCTCATATCATAAAAAATAATGGCGCTAAAAAGCCGCTAAAAAATTGAAACACTTTAGCGTTAGTTGGTTAACTATTGATGTTCATACTATATTCAGTTTTATAATGAATGAATTACCCGTTACGGAATCCCGTTGTTTAATGTTTGTGTACTACCTATCTCGTCCCTTCCGGAACATTGGTGGAAATTGAAGAGCATCGTATAAACAGTGTGTATCAACAATAAGCTCAAAATTATTGTTTCTTCTCTACATCACGATTTCTTGCGTAGCTGTACGCTCGCCAACCATGATCCTAGTAACGTCATCAACAGCACGTGCATTGAACCTACAAATAAACCCTCCAGCAGCTTTTTCATCAGGATTGATAACAATAGCGTGATCGTCACTTTTTAATTTGTGCATGTGTGATTTGAATAATTTCAACAATCCATTGTGCTTATTCAAGAAAGTGTCCAGCTGGCCGACGGTGCGTTTGGCAAAAGGTATGCTAAGATCATCGTAGCCACAACGTGCATCCACGCAATTTGCAAGTGCGCTTTCAGAGTCCTCACCGCCCATAAAGTAAATTTGTAAAAATGTATGGGTCCCCTTTGGCATTAGTAGCACTGAGCCTACTTTGTGATGAACTTGACCTTCGATATTGAATAGTGAATTAAATTGTTGCCTATTTGCAGCATTATTTTTAACTATTTCTGTTGCTCCGAACAATGTCATTTGAAAACATGAATCATATATTTGAATAGACTTCCGAAACATGCTAGAATCTGGATCCGTTCCGATAAGTAAACCGTTCAATGGTTTAGGTGGTGTTTCAATTTCCGGAAGATGCACTTGTCCTAACGTGCAACACATAAGGCTGTTCTATTTTTTATTCAAACAGCGTTACAATGCACACATTCCTTGTCCATAGTACTAATCACCACTTCCGAATGAGCGTTATATTTAATATCGGGCTTATACTTAAATGCTAGACGACTGAATGAATCAGATGTAAATGCGCAATGTCCTTTCGGCGTTTTTAGTCATTTGCTATGCGTGTGTTGACTGCAAATCGACGCGCTTGTCTTTGTTTTAATCGTTTCCGTTAATTTTGTTCAGCTCGTTCCTCTTGTAATTGTGATTCTCGCAATTGCGCTATGTTCGCACGCACAACTTTAAGATCCTGTTGGATTTGTTCGTCTGTTCTTTGGGACCTTCTATTTCGCATATCAGTAGATCTAGTCGTTCGACGGCCCAAATTGGACCATTTACGTATTGCTGGCATTGTTCACGAAAGACACAATTTGATCAAATAAAAGTATTACAGTATTATAAATAATATAAAATCTAATAAATAATCAATTGGAACTAAAAAATGTATAAAAATATTCTGGAATGATTCATACACGTTGTTGGCGGGAGCTCGTGACACGTGTTGAATACTATTGATGTATAGATAGATCACTTAATAAACCAAACGTGAGAATTATCGTGAGCAAAATAGAAATTATTATGTATAGCACTGCAAATTAATGATACATTGACTGTGAGAATACACTTAACATGAGAGTTGCACTGAGAAAGTAAAATCATAAGATTAAGCGTCACTGCCACGATCGACGCACAATCAATAATAATGGCCGAAAACGGAGAGAGAAAGCTTAGTGTGTAAGGAAGACAGTAGACCGGCTTCGTTCTTATCTCCTCTCTTTGCTGTTTACTTGGTGAGAAGTGACAGCTGTAGACGCCTGGCGAAAATAACTGATCGAGTGGTAACTGATCAGCTATCGACTGCCGAGAGTAGAAAATGAGAATAGTTCCTAATATCGCTATTAAAATCTGAGGGTTGACGAAATACGGGTGGAAATTTAGGGTTGTATGTATTTTTTAATTCAAAATCATAAAAAATAAAAAAATAAAAAATTTCTAAGAAATAGAAAAAAATTTGTAGCGACTACCCTTATCGCTTCGGAGTATGAAAAATAGTTAATGTCCTATTCTTAGACCTTCTAAAAATACATACAAAATTTCTAATAATCGATCAAGGCATTTAAGAGGAGTATTGTTACACATACTGTGACACGGGAATTTTAAATATTATGTATATATATATAGAGAAAGAGAGAGAGACACTTGCTCATTACTTACGAAAATGAATTTTTCCCAAGTAAGTAAATTAATTTTATTAATAGCTTGCTCAAGCAAATAAAAATAATCGTGTACCTGATGTCTAGTCGACTTTTATAGTGTATGCTATACTACTGGGTTTTCTAAGACTCTGGGAGTCTGAAAAGAAGAACCACTTTCTATATTCATCAATAATTCAATAGCGCTTGCTTTTTAAGTGAAATATTGATTACAATAGTGTGGCTATGTTTGAATACAGTGTGAAATATTTTAGTTTCTAAATTCAAAATCTTGACAATGGTACATATTCATGCACGGTACTTATATACTTACTGACATCGTAAACTAAGATAATAATTGATTGTGTATTGTGAAAAATTGCATGTATAAATAATTTTTTATTTATAAACTTTTTAGAAAGCTATCTGTATAAGTCCGTCTAAACTTAGTGTTGCTGCGGCAGTGTTTTTGCTCAACATGCGGATTTAATTTACCTGCACAAGTGAGAGTTTTCGTTTTACATGTCACAGGTGGCAAAGCCTTATCTTAAATAACTTTTTCTACATCATTCCTTGCTTGTTTAGAACAATAAGAACTTGCAAACGTTTGTTCCACTATGTTTTCCAACAGTACAACTGTTATATCTTATTGATCCATGAATAGCTATTTTTATGAATTGACACTTTTTGAAATACGACTATACATGTTCATTCTCAATTTCCATACTGTAACCATATACATCAGGCTGCTAAATTGTTTTCTTTTTATGACAACTGTTTTTCTACTTTCTTGTCATTAATATTTTATCACTCTAATCTTGATTGCTTCTTTGCCACAAGATAGTTTAAAATGTGGGAAGAGACTTGGTATGACTATTATATTATTTATTTATAAATATTTTAAAATAACTTGTCCTTACCTATACTACGCAGAAACTGACAATTATGTATTTCACATATACAATTAATAACTGGATTAAGGCTTCAAAGTATACAAGTAACTTTAGATACATTTTCTGGATTTTAAGAATACTTATAAAATGTTAATCAACAACTTTAAATAATATATCTCATCCTTATTTAATAATGAGTACACAATTATGAGATTTTAGGTTGTATGGGTTAAGACAAGTGATGTTGATGATACTGTAGCTTTAGTTTTTTATTCTCTGTACCCTTCGCATGGCATTCAATATCCCAGAAACATAAATATGAAAATTTATATTTCGAACTTGGCTACCATAGACTAGCCTGAAATTTAGGTGATATTGAATATACTGACATTAAAAAAATTTCAAAAGAAATTGTCATAAACGTAACTAAGATTCTCATAATTGGACGCAAAAATGGTTTGGGAAATTTGGGACGGATAATTATGTATAATAATTACGGATAATTATGTATACAGCTGTTTTTAATAAAATAAAAAGAATATCCAGCAAGCTAGTACTTCAAGAACTCTGTCAAGGCAAGATTCATTGTAATCTATTGCAATGTTACTATTTACAACTTAAAAATATATTTTTTAACCCTTGGAAGAAAAAAAAACCATTTTTTACCATGAAAATCGTTATAAAAATCTGAATAAGGTACAAAACTCAAATTTTTTATAGGCAGCTGCAGTAAATAAGTAAGATAAATCATTTGGAGGATTTCTGAGATGCACATCTCAGTTTGTTATAGTCTAAATAAGGAATAGAAATTTTTTCGAAAAAATAGACTTTTCGAAAAAATAAGCTTTAATTGGACGCTTCGGACAAAGAAAACCTAACAACGGTACTTTGCAATGCTAAAAAAAATGGTAATGTACCGTGATATGTATTTCTTCGACCGACGCGTCTAACTATTTTCTCTAAGCTCGCAAATATTTTTATTGCACATGTAAAAAACACTGAGTCAATAAAAAAAATAGATTTTCCTACACACAAAAAAACAACATAAGGTAAAAAAAAAAATTTTCAGTCTAAAATGAAGGTGTTCTAATACTATAGGAGATACAACTATTAAAGAATTTTTAGGTTTTTTACTCTAAAAGTAGCAAGAAACTGCTTATTAGACATGAAAATCGTTATAACAACCTTAATAATGTATAAAAACTAATTTTTTTTTTGGAATGATTACAAGGGCATACAAACAAATATTTGAAGCCTTGAATCATCAAAATTACTGAAAAAGTTTCTAAGATATGAGTGATTTTCCACAAAAATCTCAGTATTTCTTTAATAAAAACTAAACAAAATATGTTATCGGAATAATTTTAATTGGAAAATAAAGCTATTTTAAAGCTATATCAGATGTTACTATTTAGAAATTAAAATTCAATTTTGTTCACACCTAAATAAGTAAAGAACCTGTTTGTTGACCATGAACATCGATATAAAAACCTTAACAAGGTATATACATTAAATTTTTTTTTGGAGTTAATACAAGGATATAAAAACAAATATGTTAAGCCTTGAATCGTCGAAATCACTCAAAAGGTTTCTAAGATATGAGTGATTTTCCACAAAAATCTCAGTATTTCTTCAATAATAAATATACAAAATATGTTATCGAAATAATTTAAATTGGGAATAAAGCTATTTTCAAACTTTATTAGATGTTATCATTTAGTAAATCAAATTAAATTTTTTTCACCCTTAAATAAGTAAAAACCCTGTTTTTTGACCATAAAAGTCGTTATAAAAACCTTAATAAGGTATAAAACTTAAATTTTTTTTCTTAGCTGGCATAACGAGGTTGAAACAGAAATTTTCAAGCCTCAAATCATTTAAATCGACCGTTGGGTTCCTAAGATACGACTGATTACACACACATACACACACCCGTGCGCGCGAGCGCGCACACACACACACACACACACACACACACACACACACACACACATACACACACATACACGCACACATATTTTTCTAAAAATAGTATTTTCTTATTTTATACACTGTATGAAACATTTCTAACGTATTTGTAAAACAAAATTTTTTTTACCGATACAAAGCTTTCTCTATAAGGAAGCAAAAGGTAATTTAACTTATCAGAAAAAGATGAGAAGAGTAAAAAAATTATTATTTTACCTTTGCCACAGGCTATTGATATGACAATTATATCATAATATCAAGGGGCACTGTTCTTCTCACAAAAATAAAATAAACCTGCACAGTTGATATGCATTGATTCGTAGGTGGAATGTCTGATCAGACCTTGGCAATGACGCGCAAGTTACTTACTATATCAGATAGATTAATTTTTTGAATAGTAGCATTATTTACTTCATCATTTGTAGAAATTTTGTTATTTTGTCTCCTTATTATATAACCTCCTTATAAAGAAAAATATTTTCTTCCAGAGAACAGCAAGTGCAATGAAGTTAATACATTGATACTGGTCATTCTACATTAAATATGATCTTTAAAATATTGAATAACAGGAAAAGTTTAAGTGATATTAAAAAAAGCAACCTAACATTATGAAACTTGGGTGATAAGTAATATACTATTGCATGATTTCCTACCCTTGGGAAGATTCGCTACATATTGAAGAATCGATTCTATAGTGACGATCATTTTCAGGCTCGGAAATTCTTAGATCTTCTGAATCAACAGGACTTATATGACGTGTAGAGTGATGTTCAAGTTGACGTATTATATCCTCTAGAGTTCGAATGCGTATTGTTCCACATGTAGGAGGAATATTTTCTTCATCGTCCTCGTCATCTTCCGGATGTTCTACATGTTCCTGGCCATCTGACAACTTCCTGTAACAACGGTCCATGTAGCCATGTTCATTACCAGAAACATGCACAACTTCTTCATTTAGAATATTAGTACTGCCATTTGTACTAGCAATATGAGCATTTCTTATTGCTTCCAAAATATCGTCATGGTATCCGTTTAAATTACTTAAAGTTCGTTCAACATCAGTTATTACTCCACTTCCAGAAATACCTAGGAGAAAAAATATTTGTTTATTAATCGTGTTACGATGACTGTGTTATATTGTATGATAATAGTAAATACAATAGTATTACATATACAATAGTAAATGATAATAGCATAACAAAGTGGCTGTAAAAAAATGTTGTCTTTCGTCAAAGAGCTATGTTATGATACACACTGAATTTCTTAATGCTTAAGGAGGTTCGGGAGTAAAAATAAAATGTAGAGATCACAATGATATTGATTTTTCTTGATAGTCTGGAATACGTAGAACTTATATGAATTTTTTCAATATTTTTCATAGGTTATTTTGAATAGAATGATACAAATGAAAATGAGTGTGATAACATAGGCTCTTATGGAACGTAACCTCGATTTAGCAATGATAGGTTGGACACATGTGAACATAGAAAGTCAAGATCACCAATTATTTTTAAGCGTAGTACTTATTTCTAATACTTTTGATTCAGAATCCGAAGTTTCATAGTTTATTCGAATAAAATTTTAAGCTTTACCCAGAGACGTTATCCGACAAAAGTTTGTTTAAAATCGGCAAGCATTCTGATTTTTCTCCGATATCACAATACAATATAATTCGCTTCCAAATTGTAAATATAGGCACGAAATTTGTAGTAGATACAACAAGTACAAAATTTTTATAATCATCGCACGGGGTATGGTTCAGCAGCAGCTGATTCTCTGTTTTTTACATGCATCTCGTACATACCGATAAATTATTTGTTTACATTTTCATTATTATTATTGAGAATTGATCGATGATTGATATTTTCTAAAGAGTTTGTATGGTCAAAATTGCATAAACTTCTTTGGTTAGATTTTTAAACATGTTATACTCCTCAAAATGTATTAACTCCCGCAAATTATTGCAGAAAAACACAGATCTGTAAAATCCTGTATTATAATTTACAACAATATCGGTTTGTAGATCGAAAAATCACACGGTAAATAGTATTTAAAAAATATACACTAGTATTTATAATCTAATAATTTATACTTCCGAATAACACTTAAATAGGACTTGATTTTCTAAAGGTATTTATAAGCCTTCTTGAGCCGTATACTGAATATAATTAGTACTAAGACCCTTTTTTCTAATTTATAATAATATAATAATTTTTCAAGGCTTTCAACAAATTTCTACCTCAATCGTGCGCGGCCTAATTTGTATCTCACTAAGTGCTAAGACAAATGAGTAACTATGCTGATGCTTGGCTGGGTGTGTACTTTTTATATAAAGTAATAGTATTAATATAAAAATGCTTACATTATAAACATAAAAAAACACTATATTCTAGACTCAGATCTTGCAGATTCTGAGCATTATTAGACATAGTGATAATAATATAAAGAGTGACGTTTTATTAGTTATTTATAACCCTTTTTTTAGGTTTTGTTCCTAAGTGGAAAAAAAGTAAAATCTTATACCATATAGTTTTAGTACTCGTGAACGATTTCAAACCACATTAGGATACAAGTATAAGCGACCCTATTGACGTAAATTTCCCTTGTAGCACAGCTTTCCGCGCCGCCAGTGCGTAGGACGATGCTCGGTCTGCTCCCGGGATCTTACGCAATTCTAATGTAGGACAAGTACGTAAGACAGGTGCATAAAAAGTGAGTAGTTTTAAGTTTAGTCTAGTACATAGTTAAATCGTATATTCATGCACTTTGTCTTGCAGCAGAAATTTCTTAGATTGGCAGACTGATGCAATTCACTTGACGTTAATCTTACGTGATTTTTGTGCAAGTATCTTAAGCACTCGCCTGAATGTAAGTCTTACGTATTCCGGATGCAAATAAAAATTCATTAATGATCAATTGAAGAATAAATTTTACTTAGCGTAAGACTTACTTACTTTTTATGCACTTGTCTTCCATACTTATCGTGCGTCAGAATTTCGTGACATCCCGGAGGCAGAACAAGCATCGTCTTACACATGTTATTCTATGACAGAAACTGTGCATACAGTAACGCGTAAGAATTGAAGTGACTGTGCTGATAGGGTGCTGACTTTCAAATATGATGACTAGATAGAATATGATCATTTTATTGTATATAATCTTCAAACTTATTAAAAAAGCTTTTTTTTAGTTAACTTTATACTCTTGGGTAATAATGACTTATTTTTTATTAATCATAAAAATTTTAATTCTGTCGATGGATTATTATCATTACTTATGTTTTAATCACCTGCTTTGATCTTAAATAATTTTACAAAGCACCTATCTAATCATATTCTAACGTAGTGACTAATTTTTTGAACAGTCATAAATGTATTTAACTTCTTTTTCCCATGTTTTTTATATACTAAGTTTAATGACAAACAACTCTAATTTTTACTAGGTATTCTACAGTTGAGAGAACTTATAATAGGAAAGTTGTATTTTGTTACAAACAGAAGTATTTAAACAACAACAGACATATTTAGACTGTTTAAAGTAGTTCGAAAAGTTATCTTTTATGAAGACACCGTACCAACTATAAATAATACACTGTAGTAAAACAATCTTCGAAAACATCAAGTAACCTCAAAAAAGAGTAGATGATATATTTATAGCTATTATTCTGCAATAGATAAAAATTTGTTATTTTACCTGACACTTTATCACGGACAAATTTATTTTAGAAAGTGGAAACTATAGTAATTTTCAAAAAATTTTGTCTGCTGCCGCGCTTGAAACAAGCTCCCGCTCTCACTTTCTGGTTTAATACGTGTGCTACTTTTGTTTTTATGATCGGACGTATTTTGTGTGCCCAGTGATCCTGCCAGTGCGCAATAAACCTGTAGGATAGTAGGCCCTCGCTACATCAGTGTTGTTTCTGAGCACTGTTCAGCTGATAAAAACGTTTGTGTTTGTAAAGTAAACCATTGTATAGTATAGACAGAACTATGTCTTGCTGTGAATAATGTGATAACGATTTCGTGGCTAGCAGCTTGATTGCTTTCTATCATGTTTGCAATAGATTGTTCCATGCAACTTAAGAGTTTGCCGGTGTCTCCGCGTCTGAAATAAGGATTTTTGCACTCAGAGCTTCTTGTCGTTTATGTGATCCCGTTGAGTTTTAAGGACTCCGAGCTCAGTGTCGTCGTTCATCTTGTTGTTGCCACAGGCAATGTATACAAGATGTTTAACTTAGTGTCAAAAGTAGCACTCAATTTTTTTCAAAGTACGAACGAACCTATATCATGGTGGAGTAATGCCGGCTACTGTCACAAATGATGAGGTGTCTGCATCGGCGTCCACTGATCAGGCTAACACTTTTTCGCGTTACTTTAGCACAGTGTATAAAAGCTAGAGTTCTCCTTCTGTATACTACAATAATGAGATTTATCAAGACTATACATGACTACACAGCCTGACAGTCATGGTAGCCGATGTACACACTGCTATCGTTCATTTAATGGCTGATACTGGTCAGAGACCTAATGCTTGCCGAGGCTCATTCTTTAAAAGATGCGTTGGTGTTATATCTATGCTACTGACGATTTTCTCCAACAAGTCGTTACGAAAAGACTACATGCCCAAGGGTTAGAAATTGTCTCATATTATACCAATATTTAAAAAAGGAAACAAGTCGGGGGTCACAAACTACACATTAATTTCCATCCTGATAATAATACAAAACATTTTTGATGAACAAGTGGCTAATAAATAGTCGTCTCGGTTGAATAAATTTAAAAAAAAAAGCAACATGGATTTAGCCCTGGCTAGATAATCGTCAGAAATATTGTTCTGTACAGTAATACGATTGCAGAAGCTTTTGATGAGTACTTCCAGGTTAATGCAGTGTTAACTGATATCAAAAAGGTTTTGACTTAATACACCATAGTAAATGATTTACAGAACTGTATTCAATCAGTCAACTTGTTATTATTTGCGAATGATGTCAAACTGTATGCGATTGTTAGAAATGTGGCCTATTGTTTGTTGTTACATACTGATATTGACTCACTTTTGGCTTAGGGAGCTAAAAATGAACTTATACCAAATACCGAAATGTGTGGGATTATCTCGTTTACTCGTACAAGAGAAACCGTTGTGCATGGTCATACACTTGGCAATGATCTAATATGATTAGTAGAAGAAATCTACGATCTCAGTGTAATATTGATGGCCTCTTTTGATTTTGATATACATCTGAGTTGAGCTTTATCCAAAGCTTATATGTCATTGGTATTTATTAAGAAAAGTTGCAAGGACTTTACTGATAATAGCCCATTGATTTATTTACGTAAAACGTTAGTCCTTTCTTTATGTTACGTTAGTCCACTCTTTTATGCCTCTGATATAGAGGTTATGAACTTCACTGGCAATAAACGAACTAGAAATGCTCAAACAAAAATTTCTACGTTAACTATCATACAAGTGTGGCAGACGAATGAAGGTAGATCACGACTATTCTTTTATTCAGTCACACTACTTTAAAGGACATTGGTCTGCTCCACTTGTACAACGATCATCGCCTAGTATATTGAATCATATTAGGCATCATAAACTGTGATTCCGTGTTCATACCTAGACAGAATAGTTAATACTTAATTAACCAAAGACACATTGTTAGAACTATTTTAAACCAAAGTCATGTCATTAATATAGTAGTCTACTGTCTTAGAAGGCAGTTAAACCTACTTCCTGGCAAATGTACAAGCATTGAATCCATATTTATATCTAAGAGTTGCATTTTTTAAATTAGTTTGATATAAATTGCACTGCTTTTGGCGAGCCGTGACAGCAAAATCTAATATAATTGGATTAAAACTCATACCTGTAAATAAATACTTGTATGTACGGGGCCATTCTGTCAGCTAATTTTTCAATCTAAAATTAAAAAAAAAATTAAAAACAATTATATTCTCAGCTATTTGCATCCCTTAATATCAAGTTTATCAAAGAATCTATACTCCTCAGTCATAACTCATGTGGCTATTGCTATTCTTTATGTATGACACTGTCACATACATAGGTGGCATCATGAATTTTTTCAGACATTTTCCTAATCTATTTATCAAAATATCACCTGCATAAAAAATTAGAACTCATCATAAAAATTTCTTGATAATAATTTTATGTCAATAAACAGGACTAGCTTGTTTTCTATTTAGATAGCTACAGATCTACGATGTTTGATTTTTCATAAAAAGATGTATTATTGACACACATATATTTGATCGTAAATTTTTTTTTAATTTTCATATTCATATGCATTTATAACAATCAATACGAATTTTGTAAGAACATCTAAGACTGAATTTATAGATATTTGAATAGAGAAAAAAACAAGCACTTGTTCATTATTATCAGACAATCACTATAAAATTTTTATCACACACATTGTTAATTTTTCATTTACACGACATTTTGATAAATAAATGAGAAAAAGGCGTGAAAAAAAATTTATAATTTACTATGTATATTAGACAGGCTCAAACATGTACATCGCATTAATTGCATGATATGTGACTCAGTAATATAACTATTTTGGTTACCTTCGAAATTAGGGATACAACTATCGTCTATCATACTTAATAAAAATTGGAACATAATCATTAAGTATATGTACTCTTACTATGTTATTTTTGTCTTATTTTTGTCAATTTTATAATTAGATCGAGTCTCCTGAAGTACCATTTAAAATGCACTATAAATTTTCCTTATGAATTTGATTTTATAAGCTCGTAAAATATTCAACAAGTGCTAGTCACTAAATTATGACTGATAAAACTTATGCTTTACTATTCATTACCGTGAGATGAAAAAAATTCGAGAGACAAATCTTTGTTGCAGATGCTAGTATCAGGACACAAGATTGCTACCTGCGCATCGAATCCACTCTGGTTAAGTGGGTAAGATACTCTACTATAAATCTTGTCAGAGAAGGTTCAAGTCCCGGAGCTAGAGGCCAGCGTTACTTTTCATATTTTTTTATTTCATTGCTGATTTTTATGAGTTGTCCTTATTTTATGCACGAAGAAAGATTTTTAAAGCAGCGATGAAATTTAAAATCTAGTATATGTTTTTATATATACATATACATATATATATATATATATATATATATATATATACTAGAGGGGCTTCGCTCCCCTGCGCGCTTCACGCGCCAACCCCCCACTGTATATATTTTCGTTTCCTTGTAGGGCTACCAACAGAGGGATACGTTGCAAATTGTAATAAGTTATTTTGAAAAATTGACTAATATTTTCACTTTTTCATTGATAGTGGATTCTTGTTTAGCACGTTTTTTTTCAAAATTAACAAATTAACATACTTTTTCATACATAGGGAATGCCTATTTGGGACTTTTTTGACAATTTGAAATCATCTAAAATGAAAAATTATCTATCTTCTACCATATTTTTTTTCAAAAATATCAGTTGATATTTCAGGTGTTATGATAAATACAATTATTATTTTTTACCTAATTAGGTTAAAGTATATTAAGTTATCTTGTTGGATTTAAACAATTTATACCTGTGCGACTCACCTCTTAATTCTATTTTAATGATATAAAGTCAATTTTGGAGTTGCCTAGACATAGTTATGCGGAGGTATTATACTATGCATAGGTGTACTTACGTATATCTAAGTGGTGTAGCTATAGGTATATAGGAGTTGGCACACATTGCATTACAGGTATACTGATTTTTACTTTCTGTCCTATATTCTTTGTATGTTTATGCTGTCGTAATTATACTTTTGGTGTACTCTATTTATTTTCGTTATCTTTACCTTTAGGGCTACCAACACAGGGTTGCGTTGCAAAATTTAATGATTTATTTTGTAAAATATACTAATTTTTTCACTTTCTGAATTCTTATTCATTACGTTTTCAACAATTTCCACCCTTCCTACCTCTTTTATTTTTTCATTATGTTTTTTATTTTGCTATTTTTTAGGTCTACTTTCACAACGTTGCGTTTATGAATTTTATAAGTTATTTTGCAAAATAGACCAATTCACGCACTTTTTCATCAATAGGGAGTGTCTATTTAGGACTTTTTTAAAAAATTATCTAGGTTCCACTATAATTTTTTTTAAAAATATCAAGTGATATTTCAGGTGTTATGTTAAATACAATGATTATTTTTAACCTAATAATGTTAAAGTATATTAGGTTATCTCGTTCTGTTTGAACGAATGATACTTCTCTAACTCTCCTACTAATTCTATTTTCATGATTCGGAGGTATTATACTATGCATAGGTGTACTTACAAATATCTCTGTTGTGTAGCTGCATGGATATAGGTGTTAGTAGACATTGTATTACAAGTATCATGATTTTTACTTTCTGTGATATATTCTTTGTATGTTTATGGTATCGTAATTCTAATTTTGGTGTACTCTATCTATTTTCGTTAGGGCTACCAATACAGGGTTGCGTTGCCAAATGTAATAAGTTACTTTGTAAAATAGTCTAATTTTTTCACTTTTTTGATTCTTTTTTTGTATATTTTCAACCATTTTCACCCTTCCCACCTCATTAACGTTGTCATTGTATGTATTTTTATTTACTATTTTTAGGTCTACTTTCAGAATGTTGCTTTCACAAAATTTTATAAGTTATTTTCAAAACAGACAAATTTACGCACTTTTGTATCCATAGGGAATGCCTATTTAGGACTTTTTTGACAGTTTGAAATCATCTAAAATGCAAAATTATCTATGTTCTACCATATTTTTTTGCAAAAATATCAGGGAATATTTCAGATGTTATGTTAAATACAATGATCATTTCTTACCTAATTATGTTTTAGTATATCAGGTTAACTCGTTAAATTTTAACAATTTATACCCGTGCGACTCACCTGTTAATTTTATTTTCATGATATCAAGTTAATCTTGGGGTTGCCTAGACATAGTTATGCCCATGTAGTATACTGTGCATAGGTGTACTTAAGTATATCTCAGTTGTGGATCTATATGTATATAGGAGTTGGTACACATTGCATTACAGAAACACTGATTTTTACTTTCTGCCCTATATTATTTGTATTTTTATGTTATCGTAATCATACTTTTGGTATACTCTATTTATTTACGTTATCTATACCTTAAGGCTGCCAACACAGGGTTGCGTTGCAAAATGTAATAAGTTATTTTGTAAAATAGTCTAATTATTTCACTTTCTGGATTGTTATTTAGTACGTTTTCAACAACTTTCGCCCTTCCCACCTCATTTACGTTGTCATTGTATGTATTTTTGCAATTTTTTAGGT